>MU825451.1:165965-180353 GCA_029204205.1 Desmophyllum pertusum | reverse complement strand
CAAGGAATCCGATTGGAATGCGTACAAAACGTCTAAATACGCCAGTGCTATTTGCTATTTTCTACTAGTGCCCCAGTCCCTTCTCGAGGATTTAATTACGAATACTAGCAGAGAACATTAAATAATTGTGAACTCATTCCAACAGGTGTTCACAAAGTAAGTGTAGTAGCACGGTCATTCACTCAGATGTAAAATTGGTTCGATAGTTGCCCGCCCTAACTTGTGGGAATTTTTGATGGTTAAGATATTTCTTACAAAAATCGGGCGTGGCTAGTCACGTGATCAACATATGACGAATAATCGGCTATTAATATTGGCAGATTTTCGGTGAATATTGACCTGAACTATGTAATCTTGGAGATATCTACTCATTTATTTTATGTTAGACCATCCCCTTCAAATACGCAGGGAACCAGGCCTTCGCTTTGAGCGAGAATCAGTCTAAGATTCGAAGATTTCGCTACTTTCACGTATTAATGATCTTATTAAAGAACCAGCTAGAAAGTATACTGCAAAATTATTGTATGTGTATTATAAGCAATAAATCACATTATTTGGTTTCTCATGCAATTCTGAATAAATAAGTCAGTTGTTAAAATGAACCACTGGACAGCAATCGGGCATACCTACTTCGGTTAAGTTAGAATCTGCACGCATGAAGCCACAGCCCCCCCAAGTTGGGCCATGATGAATTTATGGCAGCCATGCGGACCAATTGTTTCGTTCTGGTTTAGGACTCATCTGCCATGATAAAGCCCCTATGCAAAAAATCAAAGTGTAGTTTTCGGATAAATACATCATCGATCCTTGCGTAAAAACCTACCAAACCCTATTTCAAACGGACGATGTACCCGTGTGGCCTATTACCAGACAATGGTTCATTTGAAAAACGTCCCTATCGCGCACATTTATTTTTTTCAAAAATGCAAAGGAAAAATTCATGTGATTTCCTACACTAAGGGTGATTGGCGGTTCGTATTTTAGAGTCAGATGCCAGGTCTGGGTGATTGGAAACTTGAGGCTCGGATGTTGTATTTCGCTTTCGTGTGATTTGGCCACATTTCGGCGATCATCCCTCCGGCGTCCCGATTGCGGTAGTTAGTTTTTTCTGCGCCCAAGGTAAATTGTAAGCGTAGGATCCAAAACATTCCATGTGAGTAGAGCTATTCTTCGCCCTGAAAAAAAAAAAAAAAACAACAATAAACAATTAATAAGATAACGCCATTCCATAACACATATCCTTAATATTTCTGTTATGCTACCACAAAGCAACTGATAATTTATTTCTTTAAAATAGTATATGGAAAAGTCGAGGAAACTAAAATCAACGCATTAGCCACTATCTACAAGTCTAAATCGAACACCATCCTCACTACCTGAGTTCATCAGATTTACAGCATTCTACAACATAAATACATGTAATTTTAATATAATCGAAAAAATAGTTTAAGAACGATACATGGTACATATAACACTGTATAACAATACACGACACTAGTCCAGCCCCTCAACCGTTCTTCTCGCTTTGTTACTTCAGGTATGAGGACTACGAGAATAGAATCGAGGGAAAGCGGGAAACTTCCACGCGCCTATGCTCCACGTAATACCCAATCAGAAATGATTAGCTATTGCTCATGCTTCCTGATTCCCCCTAAAACCAGGGGATACAGGGAACAATGCCGCTCCGTGACAAGGATGTATCTATAGTTCTCAATAAAACAAACAATGCAGAGAACAAAAATATTTGTAATCAATATGACGCAATAATTAAAAAATATTATTTCTTTATAAAACAATTATTTGAACTTATTTTTTTGGAGCACCTGTAGGGCCTCTAAAGAAATCTCGAAGAAGAAAAGTTTCATGAAGGTTTTTCAATTTGACCACGCGCCGGACGCATTTTTTCAGTTTGACGTTTTTTTCGGCATAGAACATTCTGGCGGTATTAGGAAACACAAAAATGTATTAACAAATACTCGGCATCTTTGAAGAAATCGCTCGAGATATAAATGACGCAATACCACGTGGATGCTAAGGTTCCCTCGGTAAGCGGCCCATGGGAAGTTAAAAATATAAGCGAGGAATTAGCAGTCGAGCGGTCAGCTACTATACACCCGGCCAACGACAACACGAGAAATAAAAATAAGTCGCAGAATTAAGAATTAACTCTTACATCCAAAATCTTTGCAAATTCTTATAAGTTATTTTCGCACTGTTGCCCGTTGACAAGGAGCTGAAAGGGTCTATCGGTGATGGATAAGATCGTACGTCCCAAATGGACTCCGACACTCCGCTACTCCAAGAGAGCTTGTCTTTACACGGCCGAACAGCCTTAGGTAGTCGACAAACACATCGGGTTTTTTAAGGCGCTCGTCGTCTGTTTCTTTTAAACAATAGAATGTACCGCTGGAGTGTTGTAATAAATAACTTTATTTAGTACCACTGCAGAACATTACAATCATCCGTAATTATTTCGTTTTAGCATTGCATTGCGCAAAATTCCAGCCATCAAAATACATAACATATGGTCAAACTGTACTTCGCAATCGTCACATGATATGTAGTATCACCAAACATTAATAGGATTAACAACTAACACGGTAAATCGACGAATCCAACAATCAATGCCAAAATCACTTCCTTTATCGATATTTTTGAAAAAAAAAACATTAGGTAGAGAAAATAATGAATGAAAACTTTAGTCTAGAAAAAGTACCTATATAAGTCACCATGTCTATTATTCACTGACCATACCACATCTCCAGGCGATCCACAAAACGACACAAACCTAAACTCAAAAATATATTCGTTATCTGGAAAATGAATTTGGGCTGGATTGAAATATATTAAACATATAAAAAAAAAAGTACTTCGTCAACAGCGTCGTCGCGACAATAATTATCGATTTTTTGTACTATATATAACAGGTACTCGTATGAGTAGCTTACTTCCTATCCCCTGTTGTTTCCTCCTCCCTGCACTTAGTGGCATTAGTTTATCTGAAACACACGGTTCGAATTTCAAATATCGCACAATGTGATGCCAGTGGCTAGGCGATATTACTTTTCGACCAATCTCATTTCCATCTCTAAAGTACGATTCTACATCCATCGGCTGTAATTTTAAATGAAACCTTGTATCCGGGATATTGCCTTTCCTTGAGGTTGATCTACATAGAGCTACCACATAAATCTTGAAATAGTAAAAAAAACAAACAAGTCTTGGGCCAGCGTGTGGTGTTTCGTGAATTTACAACGAAAACCCGCTAAACTCGTGGACGCGTTTGATGAAACACCTTTTGTCTGACGAAAACCAGGAAGGGGGGGGGGGGGGGGGGGCGGACCGGGGGGTGCGGCATAAAGTAAAAATCAAAGCCAAGGGATAGGGGGGGGGCGGGGGGGGGGGCTCAAAGGTTAAAATAAGTCACTCAAGAGAGGCAGCGGGCGATAACATTTTATTTCAAAGTACATAATACATAGGCCGAATCCCAATAATCCATACTATTTTATTAAGAGTGCGGGGCCCGCAAACATTTCTTGAAAATTAGAAACACACATTGCTTTTCTTTTTTTTTTCCTTCAGCTATCGGCTCTGTTGATACAATTACTACGGAGGTTGATGTTTGTTCACAGACGCGGATGTCACAAACAATCTTAAACATATAGTTAGGATCCTACTTCTTTCCTGTTATTAAAGATTTTAATCCACAGTGTGCGTGTAGATAAAATCGCAGTCAGGCTACTTGTATAAAGGTGTGTGTTATACTGTAAGGGGGGGCCGCGGTTTTTTTTTGGGGGGGTGGGGGTCCGCATACATCATTTCTGACTGACATTAGAGCGGGGGAGGGGGGCTTATAACTAAAATTCACTCCTTTAGGAGGGGGGTATTACCTAATATTTTCCTACATGAAGCCCATTTTCCAACCTCCCCTCCTGATAATTATTGCACAGTCCCTAATGTGGATACTAATCAATAAAGGGAGGCTAAATTGAAACTATACTTTATGTACGACATATAAAAATCTGGACCTAATAAACGAAACGCCAGTGAAATCCTGCACTTTGTTTTCTTGCACAACGCGCTGCCCATAATACATATATGATTTATTTTTGGACGCAAATTGTAATCTTCTCACTCCCAGTAAAGGACCTTAAATTTATATAGCAACTTCAAATTACATCCATAAACACTCGTATAAGTTAAGTACCTTCAAAAGGCGAATATTGTAACAGTCTTTACAGGCTTTGGACATTTCTAAAGTTAAACTCGTGTTACCATTGTATAAGTCATCGAACATCTGAAGGAGAAAGAAATAAAAATAAAAAATAGTAATGATAATAATAATAGTAGTAATAAAAAATAATAAACAAAAAAAATCCGTTAACAGCTTTTCTCGCTTGTTCATAAGAAACAACGCACTGATACAACTCTTTGACTTCCAGAAGTGATGGCCATAGATATGGCCACACATTTTTAACCACTAAATTATGCACTATAATCGTAACTTTTTTATTTGTCTTTTCACACATTTTCAGCCTTTGGTACAGTTCTTCGCATATTGTTGAAATTTTGACCTTTCTTAGCCTCTATATTAAATATCCAAGCCCTTTTATGACAATTTTTTGATACGATATATAATTACTGGAAGTGCAATGAAAAAGTTACCGCCACGTCCGCGCCTTCTTGTTAAAGGACCATTTTTGTATATCAATCTGGTTAATGTAGTTCGGTGAAGCATCTCCGTGCTTTATTTTCAATAGCGTCAATTCTTTGCAGAGCTTTGCCTCAGCTCCAAAACTCCCTGAAGTGCTCCTGTGCCTCTTGAGGCGCTAACTGCCACGTCGCTGGTATTCGTTCATTTGTTCGCTGATATTCCACAGCGTGCGCGAACTCGAAGCTCTTGTAGAACTGATACAGCTTCTTAGCAAAGGTGGTTTCCATTTCCTCATATGTGGTCAGGAGATTGTCAAGAAATATCTGCTTTATGTTGTCAGCTATGGGTGAATCTATAAATAGTATACACATAATGTCGTTATGAGACACATGCAAACTTCATGAACATCAAAAGGCTATTTGTGTGCCATCTGGATGTAACTTTTAACAACGTTATCCGGCATCTCTAAATTATAAATGTTTCCAACATAACATTGTCTTCAGTGCGTCACCTTGGGCTGCATGGGGATAGCCTGCGTAGCAGTTGTTTCTTTCTGAGAGCTCGGCAAGGCGCGTGAAGGTGACTGTTTTTTTTTGTTTGTTTCGATCTTTTCGCGCTCTATGCCTTCACGCGCCTTCTGCGCTCTCGGAAAGGAAACGACTTCTACGCAGGCTAGCATGGAGAAGTTACAAGCAACCCGACGGACGGCCAGCTAGTGGTTAAATAGTTATAAATATCAAAAGGGGCTTCGTTTTATGTTAAAAGCAGAGTTACACGGCCTCACGAGATATTAATTGCTAATTGCAATCAGTCAAGTCACGCATATGTCTACCCGGCCTGGGCCAAGAGGTTTTAAGAGAGACCCTGGGAACGAGGTTGTCCTTTCTTGTCTTTCTCGCTTCGGACGAGTTCAGTAGAAGAAAGAAGAAAGAAAACCGACGGTTGTCCAAAGTAAATTCACGCGAGAGTGGTGGATTAACGGGCCGTCTACATATTTCCCAAATGCCAAGGTTAATCGTCCACATAATATTTTTCCGTGCCCAAAAAGTGTCACTGAATTCAGCTGTCACCATTATTAAGAGATCCCTCCATTCCTGTTCTGTAATGCAATCTTGGATTAGTCACGCCATCTAGAAAGTTCAGTGTAATTTAATATATTTTGATTTATTTGATTAAACCGTCTTGGATGTAAACATCACATAGTTTGCGTTCAGCGCGAAATCTAGCTTTTTCGGCAACACAACACGGTGTCAGAAAGCAAAAAAGTAGCCTACGTTCCTCCATGTAATGCCACTCTTCACTATACTCAAGCTCTCGCCGTCAATTTCTTCATAAAAATGAGAACAGAAGCCCCAGCTATCGATCGCTAATATATATCCAGCCTCTGTTACTATACGAAGTTAAGCCACCAAATCGTTCGATTTCACGAAGAACAAAGAATGGTCATTTGGGTATAAATGATATGTATCTCGAAAAGCATTTGTGCTATAAAAATTAACCTTACGTGGTGTATAAAGCATTCAAATAATAATGCTCGTTCCGGTATACCTGATTCTGGTATACCCTCTGATTGGTCAATTTTGACAGTTACTGTCAACACTCGAGCGTTTTTCATGTTAATGAGAAATGCGATATAGCGGAGGCGAAAGATCTTTCGTTGCGCACGCGCGGAGTTCGAAATCATTACATACAGTGGAACCTCGATATAAACGATACTCGATATAAACGATGTTCCCGTTATAACGATCAACATTTGACAGCCCGGCAAATGTTACAGTAAATGAATGGAGAAACTCTCGATTTAACGATGCTCGATATAACGATATTCCCAATATAACGATCACAATATGGAAGCCCAAACGTAAAATTTACCCCGATATAACGATAAAATCAATCATCGCGCGAGGAAAAGGAGGTTTAACACTTGAAAAGATATGTCAATACTTTAATCATTTAGTTATCATTGCATAAGGACTGTAACGTGTCTGTCAACAGCTTGTACCAATAGGGATTTACAGTACATGACAAATCAATTATTAACAATACCCCGATATAACGATATATTTGGTCCTTTTTCCGAAAAAAATCGTTATATCGGGAATTCGTTATTACGATCTCCCGATATAACAATCTGAATTGGAAAGTCTATTGGCACATCGTTATATCGAGGTTCCACTGTAATTGTAAACAACACACATAAGACTTCCCGCATACCGATTCCTTTCGCGAAGAACAAATTAAAATGATCGATTCGAGAATCTTGTCTCGACTTGTAAATGGAAAATATGTGTTTGTAATCTTCAAACCGACTTCGGAGAGGGCTTGATTGTTGAAATCTTACCAGGAATCACGGTGAACGGATAAACATAAAATAAATCATCCTGTGGCGCAGTTTCTACGATCATTGTAAACCACATAGTGGCATATACAACATGTTAAATAGTCCATAGACTGGCGTGAGAATTTTATATTGAAATCGAACATTATCTTGCAATATAAATTACTAGCAAAAAATCGAAAATAGCATAGGTGTCAAAACCGTCTACGAGGCGAAAGCCGGAAAACCACGCAGACCACAGTTGAACAGCTCTAACCTTGAAAACTCCTCTTTAATACTCCTTAGGAAAACACACGTGAAGCGTAATATTCGGAAGGACCATTTAAATTGAAGCCATGGAACGGAAAATGTCCATTAACCCTGCCTGGGCTTTTTTTCTTTTTTTCGTTCGTGACCGGGGGGCGGGGGGGGGGGGGAGAGATAGTGCCCCCCCTATGTATCTCGAAAAGTACACACGCCATAATGACGTCATATATTAAAAAAAATCCGCCATCTTGGATCCTAAATCTTGGACTTCTAAATTGTTCAGAAATGTCAGAAAATATCCACAAAAAACTGAATATCAAAAAATCGATCTTATTGCCACTTTAACCAAACCACATGTTTGTCCATTTCACGTTGTTGATTTTACACAGGGACAGCATAAAATGGAATGACAAACACTGCGTCGCCTTGTTTATAATAACGCAGGTGGCGAGGAGTACGAAATTTATCTTCTCTTCTTCAACTCGATATCTGACAAAGTGAACACAGCGATTTGAACACGAGAAGATAAATTTCATATATTCAAGGAATTGTGTATTGTTTTGTTTACATCACTGTCTTAAAGGGCCAATGCCTCACCTTCAGAATTGCTAAGTGTTTCAATTTCATTCGCTGTCTCTTCTAAATTGAGGATATCGAAATCGTATCCACCAATATCCGTTATCTAAGTCCATAACCTTTGCTATGAGGTCAATCCTGGTAGCGCCATCAATGAAGAAACGCTCAATCTGCTCCTGGAACTTTGCCTTGTCTCGAGGCTGTACCTCTCGTCCACTTCCAGCATGCAAGCCAGACCCGCTGTAAGTGATTCCTTGTTCATTTCCAAGTTAGCCTGTAAATGTGAAATTAGATTCCTATAGTAGTAAAAATATTTTATCGAAACTATGCCTTATCCCGATTCCTCTTCTACAACACATCCAAGTTTCTCACGAGTATTCTAGCACTGATCTAGAACTGTAACGGTTATTCTGTACTAAATTATTCACACTTTGTCAATAAAGTTACTAACATGCAGATCTCAGAAGATGAAGTAATGATGTTGTAATGTTTTTCAAATGATACGCCCCATCAAAACACACATGTTGGTTTTGCCTGTCTTCCTTGCATTAATGGATTAACTCAGCCACGAACTAGACTACTTCGAAGCAATGGAATTTAAGTTACCAGTAAAACCTTTAAGGACTCTTCAGCAATAATTCCCTTCTCCTAAATTTAGATCTGCTATGAAACTCCAATCAAATTTTGTTTACATAATCCCTTCGTTCTGACTGCTCCTGGTGTTACATTGGTGGAACCGTGAGAGGTTTTTCAAACTTGAAAAACAGGAACACGTAACGAAATCGTAAAAAAAATGTGCCAAAGGCTCAAACATTGCTAATCCGGTTACGCCTGGTCAATTCAATTGAATTTGAAAACTCACAAGTCATCGGACAAAGGAAACTACCACACCCGTAAGACCGCCTCAGTAGAATCCTGGCATACCGGCTAACTATTGATGCTGATAATAATTCAAGACCGTTTGCCCAAGACAATATTCTATTCTTATAATAGAACATTTAATTGACACCCTCATTTTTTTCGCTCTTTTAGCTTTCACATAATTTTTCCTGTATATATTATTTTTCATGTTGTTCCTCTCCTCGTTCGTCAAGGGTTACACCCTGGTAGGTGAAAGTGTATATTTTAAAACAAAACAACCAGACAAAATGCCGTATATATTAGATTTATATTCATGATTTCATGTCTGCCACTCTAATACTGTTTAATATTAAAGCTCAGTACCAAATATGACTGATGCAACCTCTGACCTATCCTTATGTTTTGTCAATGTTAAGCTAGAGCCAAAAACACGATCGATACTTCAAGGAAGACATATGCTTCTCAATCTGTGTTTTATATACAGTGTGCAGTTTAAAGTATGTGGTCTATGGTCTGCAGATTATGCTAACCGTATACCAGTCCGGGTTCCAATACAAGATTTCTGTTACAGAAATATATTTTCGAAACCAACGATAAAAACAACTATGAAGTATGGGACGAAAACAAAAAATCTGAACAAATTGAGTGCATGGCGAGTGACTCTTTCGTTCTTCCGTTAACAAGTGTTTGGTGGCCCTGGTTAAAGTCGTTATAGTGTAAGCATTATAAAGTCGTATTTGCAAGTACTGTATTACCTTCATAACTTCGGGCACAGATGTTATGTCCATCGTGTCAAAATTCAGATCACTAGAATCGTTTAAAGCTTTGTATGCCTTGCCAAATGTCAGCCATTTTTCGATTTTATTCTTGTTATTCTGTAGAGTGCCGAGGTTGCCACTTGTAGCAAAATTTCCAACAACGTCTAGGGCGGCACCGATAGCAGCAAATGATCTTTTCCCACAATTCCACTCAGGAATCCTGTTATAACCTTGGAGTATTGCGAAGAGGTCCTGCATATTGAAACTTTGCTTTTTCATATACATCCCGCAGCATTACCTTTACTGCCTTCATAGAGCTCCTCATGCGCCCTTCTAATTGGCGTATAGTCTACAAACATATGGAAAAGGGACACGGTTAGCCGAGCCGAACAAAAGCAACAGCAACAACAAGAAACAACAGCAAAAACCAACACAATAACAACAATAATAGCAACAGCAACACTTGCAGCAGCTATGAAAGTAGCAACAATAGGCTTGCTTGAAGTCGTTCGTTTTAATTTTTATTGCCAAGAGTTGTTGTTGTTGTTGTTTTTTTTGTAATTCTCTCTGAGTAAGCACCAGTGGTTTATCGGAGCGGAAGCGCTGAGTGTTTTTTGTTTAGCGGTTTACGGCAACGTGTCGATTTGTACTCCGAAACAGTCAATTTTCCGTGATCTCTGCTCAAACAGAAATTGCGAAGCAATGAGTGCGATATTGGTTTTTCCTGACTTTTGGGTGACGAAATTGTTTTAGATAGCATCCCTTTGGTTCGTCGCAAAAGACCAAATAAGTCCTGCCTGAATAGGGTTAGGTGGCATATAAGTTTCAAATAAGCATGGCAACATAATAGTGTTAAATTACAGCGTTCTGGTATTTTGTACAGGAGATAATAATATTTGAGAAATTGCGACATTTCCAAAAAGCCTCAAGGGAAGGGGTATTTAGTATTTGTTATATCGACAGTCCACAGATGATCGAAGAAAAATAACACTTACTGCTGTATAAAGATTCTTCTCGCTTATTGCTGTATTTCTCACGAAACGTTTTTCTTTCTTTTGCAGCATCGACTTGGACCTTGGCTGTCTTTGGCAGGTTCATCAACACAGTCCTTAAGTTATTTTGTTGATTAATTGAAATTTGTATGCTGTTGTAAGCTTTTTCATACGGCTTGGCGTACTTCGCGATGTCTTCGGCTTCCTTTTTCAAAGCTTCCCATTTCATTATAGGATGCGAACAGTTTATTGTTTCCAAATCTGTCAAATCCTTCTGTGTTTTAAAAGGCTAGCCGTCGTTGTACAACTATAACAAAAAATAAGGTCACAGTAATATTACTCTCAGGCGTGACCATAGGCTCCACCTACACTAAAACCCAGAAGGATTATTCCCACGTCCTATCACACAAATCACCACTTCGATTGCTGTGTTTCCAGCGTGGTTGTCCTGATGGTGTATTGGTTATCACACCTGACTAGTATACAGGGGGGACGTGGGTTCAAACCCACTCAGGGCAAATTTGTCTTTCAACATGTATTGAGATTAAAAAATATGATGATTTGGGTGTTTAGGGTTAGGGGTTCATTCATATACAGGTACTGTTTTACAGTTTTAAGTCGTTATTTACGTAGCGCGTGCCTCGTATACTACCGTTTCAAATTTCAATGTAACTTCCATGTTAGTGGTGGGTGTAACGCGTTTTAACGGTCATTCACCCACAAAACACAATTAATTGTGTATCTTCATTGATGGTGTTTTATTTTTACTATGAAGAAGTCAATTTATTATGAATGCCTGTGATAGATTATTTCGGGCGAGCAAAAAGCGAGCCCGCAGGACTAATCTGAGAGCGGGCAGCCGGCACGTTTCTTTAAACGGGGCATTGAAGGGAATATATGGACATTCCTTTCGTCTTCCAAACTGGTATGATTGGAATGTGAACTCTGTATCAAGATAAGTGCAATCACGTGTAAGAAGTTGTTTGTTGCACATGCGCCATGTTTAAAATACCTCATACCCCGGTAATGGGAACAAGTCGAAACAATACTGATACAGTGTTGTTTTAAAAAGATGTTCGTTTGTAGTTGAGAAACGACGAGTTCGTACAATGAAATACGGCGGGTCATTGGAGATCATAGGGGGAGAGGTAAAATATTTATTCAACTTCAACTGAAATCAATTATATATAAAGATGTGTTGGCGACGAACTCGTAAAATTAAATACCAGTCATAGGAGATTTAAATGGCCACGTGTGAAATGGTCGAAGGCACGCATGTTATCGTTATAACAATGGTTTATTCAGTCCATGTTTTCCAGCGGGCCGGGTGCCAAATGTTTGATCTACGTGTCACATGCAGGACTGCGCCCCGGTTGTTCAAAGGGTGGAATAACGCTATGTTAAGTGTTTAAATAACAAGACAAACGTTGACTACTGACATGTAAATGATTTTAGATAAGTTTGACTGATTACAGTAACTAGAACGGGAAAGATAATTTTTGTTTTGTTACAGCTAAGGGGTGGAAATATGTTTGCTACGGAAGTATTAATCGTTTGTTGGCGTGCAAATGTTTAATACTACGTGTCACATGCAGGACTGCGCCCCCCAGTTGTCAGTCAAAGGGTGGATAACGCTATCCACCGGATTCCTAATTAAACCAAAGCCAACGTGACTACATGTAAATGTAGTTTATAGAACTAGAACCGGAAATATATTTTTGGAACGCCGACGAATACATGGCTGAATTAGAGATGAAAACGTCGCTTTGGTCTCCGCGGAGTGGTGCACTGACTTCGATCCAAGTTAAATTCGTTTCGCATTATAAAAAACGTCCCAAATTGGGAGTTCAAAACTGAGCTGGAACTTCAACGTTTTTACTTTGGGGCAACTTGAAAATAATATATTGTATCATCTTTGTGTAAAGTTTCAGTTTCCGGTGGCTATGTACGTATATGTATCATGTATGAGCCATTCATTGAGAACCATGTATTCTAAAATACATTCCTCGTCACGTTGCACGCGTTATTCAACTATACTAAAATGTAATACAGTTTATATTGTTTTAGGTTCTATCCGTTTTTGATGAAAAATTAAAATGTTCGGCAGGCTTTGTAGTGTTTGGTATGGTGTTAAAATTTGGGCAAATACCAGCCTCAATGATCTTATAAAACAAACTGATTGTCCAAACCCCGCCTACATAACGAATATTGGGGAAGCGTGGGTGCAAAAGGAGCGCTGAAGCTAAGAAGTGAGTGACGTCGGGCAATAGAGCGGCGGTACTATAATTTTGATTACATAACTAGAACCGGAAATATGGTATTTTGAGGTTAAAGTAAGCGTGCGCATGCTGGGAAGTATAAAACACGTACGATAAATAATTGATCGCTCAGATTTTATTATTACACGATAAGTTTTCGCTTGCCACATAAAATAAATATAGTATAAACGGACGGAGTTTGAAGTTAACACATAGCAGCCAATAAGAAAGCTGCGATGGCTACCCAAGTGGGTTTCCTAAATCAAAGCCAATTAAAACGTACCCGATATTCCGCCCGCACTTCCTAACCCATGGTTACTCCTAGTATATATATACCTTCCGATGAAACGAACAACATCTGTAACTGCCGGAACAAATATTTTTGCCCTATGGATGGAAATTGCAACGAAGATTGCAATCATTTATCAAGCAGAGGTCACCACACAGCAATCAAGAGAAACATACATCGGACTTTGAGACACAACATTTAAATTACGATATAGAAACCACACATGCTCTTTCAGAAATGAACGATACAGAAATGCAACTGAACTCGGCAAGTACATATGGAATCTGAAGGACCGGAAAATTAATTATAACATCAAATGGCGAAAGGTGAAGCGAGCAAAATCATATTCAAACATCAACAAAAAATGTAATTTGTGTTTATGGGAAAAAATACTTCATTATATGCAAACCAGAAATGTCAACACTCAACAACAGAAACGAACTGACATCGAGCTGTAGACATTGTAGGAAATTCCTGTTAAATACCGTCATAGCTTAATCTAATTTACATAACCGTTTAGCACAGCTATTAGCTAAACCAATCACATCTTGACATGTATACCATTTTAAATTTTCAAATTTGTATATCTCCGAATGTATCCGTAATAAATATATAATAAATATCTTACTAACCTCGTCTTCTCGTTCCGTACTGTAAGTTACGGATCCTCGTTTTTCCCCCTAAATCGAAGGGGAAAAAACTCGGTCCGTAACTTACCGTACGGAACGAGAAGACGAGGTTAGTAGAGGTATGTATTTTTCCCATAAAGACATTTTTGTTAATGTTTGAATATGACTTTGCTCGCTTCACTTTTCGCCATTTGATGTTATAATTAATTTTCCGGTCCTTCAGATTCCATATGTACTTGCTGAGTTCAGTTGCATTTCTGTATCGTTCATTTCTGAAAGAGCATGTGTGGTTTCTATATCGTAATTAAATGTTGTGTCTCAAAGTCCGATGTATGTTTCTCTTGATTGCTGTGTGGTGACCTCTGCTTGATAAATGATGCAATCTTCGTTGCAATTTCCATCCATAGGGCAAGAATCTTTGTTCCGGCAGTTACAGATGTGGTTCGTTTCATCGGAAGGGTTTCAATTATTTGGTAATTACGGTTTTGTTGTGGTCCGAGATTGTGGTTTGTGCAGCTGTAGCTCAATTTGAGAGTGTTACGGTTAAAGATTTTGTGGAGTGGGTTTCATTTAGAAAGTGTTTGTCGATGAGGGATAGGAAGCACTTTCCTACTTTCGTTTCCACATTTTTACTGAATGGTGGATTGAACCACGTTATGTTCCTTTGACGGTTTCTGCTTGCTCATGAGGTGTTTCTTTGTATGACAGCTTATACTTGTAACCACTTTTGTTGAGTGCGTCTTGGTAAGTGAATTTGGCCTTGTCGAAACATTCCTTGTCGGAGAAT
>MU825451.1:140965-160965 GCA_029204205.1 Desmophyllum pertusum | reverse complement strand
TGAGATTCTTTGGTCTGCGATATGATGGAATAATATAATTAGATGAAAAAAGATCCTTAAGTTGTGGCGAAGAATCCAAAATATGAAAATGTTTCTTAATTATAGAGTTAACATGAGGAAGATTGGGGTTATAAGTAAGTACTAATGGAAATATTGTCTTAGAGTTCCTAACTTTGGGTGTGAGTAAATTGTTACGAGGGATTTCAACAGCCTTAGAAAATTGTTGATTAACATAGTTTAATGGATATCCTTGAGAAGTCAAATAGCCCTTGTATTCTTCCACTCTCTTGGAGAGAAAATTATCGGTGGAACAATTTCTACGTATTCTAGAGGCAACCCCAAAGGGGTAGCCTTAAAGACATGCTTGGGGTAGGCACTAGAGGGTGGAAGGTACAAGTGGCTATCCGTAGGTTTTGATTAAACATCTGTTTGAATGAAGCCATCAATTAAAAGGAGAGTTACATCCAAAACATTAAAGGGTACTTTCAGAATACACTAGTTCAAATTTGATTGTAGGGTATAGAGAATTAATATAGTCCGTAAATGAGTTCAATGCGGGAATACCTTGTTGCCAGAGATCAAAAATATCGTCACGATATCGCCACCATTGTGAGGGCTTAATGGGGCCGCAGAATTTAGCTTTGTGGTCAATTTATCCCATAGCTAAATCTGCATAACTGCAAGCATTTTTGGGTTCCATGGCTGTACCATGGATTTGAAGATAGTATTTTCCCTTGAAGACTGAATGATTGCTTTTAAGGCAGATCTCTACAGCTTCTAAAATGCAATTGGTGGACGGTAATGAGCCCTCCGGCTGGCATCAACTGCTTTGCCCACCGCTCCTAACCCCAGATTGTTATCTATGTTGGGGAACATCGAGACTACGTCCCATGAAACTAGTAGTGTACCCTCAGGGAAGGGCCTTTCTTGTTAAGTTCTCCTATTCTGTTAAGTAAATCAGTGGTGTTCTTAACGAAAGATAGTTGTTTGCGAGCTAATGGCTGCAAGTAAAACTCTGTAAAGGCCGATAACCTTTTTACTTCAATCACATGCCGAGGTTTGGACTGCGAATCCTTACAGGACCCTCCTGGCGAAGTAGCATCTCTGTTGGCTCGAGTGGCACCGTCAAACTTCTATATATATATATATATATTCAATATATAGGATCCACAAGCAACGAATTTAAAGTCAGATTTCGCAACCACAAATCGGCTATGAGTACAAAGAAGAACACTTGTGAGGTCGCGATACATTTTAAAAAAGAAACTCATGTTTTTGTCTGATTTTGATTTCGCTATCATCGAACAAGTTTGCAATTTTAGTGACAATAATAGCCTCGATCATCGCTTGACTGTTAACAAGATAAGCTTATTGGAGTGCACAACTCTGCACCCTTCAACCTTACGGTTTGAATAAAAGATCTGAGTTCAACTCCAAGAATAGAATAAGATATAATTAATACCACAAATTGCCGTTTAGTTTTTTCAAATACTTTTGTTTCTACTACCCACAGGTGTTCTTCTTACGTAATCATGGTTAAATTCAAAGAATATAATTATATAATCGTTCAAGGGCTTAATCAAGGAATTTGTTACAAGGCTGAGAGTATAGCCACATACAATACCGGAGTTCAGGGGCTTAATTTTAGGATTTTGTTATCAATCATTCAAAGGCTTTTTATTCGGATCCTGTTACCCTGGAGTAATATTGTACACTAGAAAACGCTTTAGTTCAAGGACTTTGAGTTAGGAATTTGTTACGAACTGTATTGTTTATTTATTTCCATTGTAATTTCCTTGTAATTGCGTAATACTCTAGTTGTCCGGTACCTTTTAATTCGCACTTTCTCTAGGCCATTCATTTTTATTCACCAGTAATTAAGAATTTTATTGTTTGTAATTTTAAATATTTGTTTGAATTGTATTCTCGCTTATATAAGACCCAATTTTTAAAAACATTTTATTCCAAGTATTTTTAATCATGTTATATGTACTGAAGAAGCCCGAACGGGCGAAACGTTTACATTAAAGTTTTGACATGGTAAGAAGTTCGCTGTTTGCTCCACTCCACATATACTATATATATATATATATATATATATATATATATATATATATATATATATATATATATATATATATATATGTTGCATAAAAAACGGCACCCGTAAAAAAGCAGCTTTTTTCAATAAAAAAGCTGCTTTTTTACGTAAAAAAGCTGCACTTTTACGTAAAAGTGTCGTTTTCTTACGTAAGAATGCTGTCTTTTGAAATATATAATTTGTAGCGATTCAGCCTTCGTACAGATGTATTTTGTAAGTAAACGGTCCCGAATCTCTAATATGTAATGTTTCTTACCAAGTTCTTGACAATATAATGCCTTAATATTCGAGTCAAGTCGGTTACTTTGAGGAAGTCCCGCGGACCGTTTTTTTACTTCACGAACTTGTAAGAAAACGGTACGGAACCTCTAAGTCAGAAAGTTTCCTGCCAATGGGTCTGAAACTTAGCGAAGGTTTTACGTGAAATGAGAACAATGTTTCAGTGCATTAATTTGAATCAAACGAGGTTATGAATTTTCAAGGAGTCCCGCGGACCGTTTTTTTTACGGCACGAACTTGTAAGAAAACGGTACGGAACCTCTAAGTCAGAAAGTTTCCTCCCAATGGGTCTGAAACTTAGCGAAGGTTTTACGTGAAGTGAGAACAATGTTTCAGTGTATTAATTTGAATCAAACGAGGTTATTAATTTTCAGCGAGTCATTCAGACCGTTTTTTACGGCACAAACTTGTAAGAAAACGGTACGGAACCTCTAAGTCGGAAAGTTACATGCCAATGGGTCTGAAACTTAGCGAAGGTTTTACTAGTCCAGTCCCTGAACTCTCTCTTACCCCCGCCCAAAGGGACTGGAACCCAGCGGAAAAGAGAGAGTCCAGCACCACTTGCATGCGCATGCGCCATTTTTTCCCCCCAAATCGGGGAAAAACCATATTTGGTAGTCTCTGATTTGTTTATAGCGGCTTTCAGATATATAATGGCGGCCAGCTCGATGAAACGTTTTTAGAAGCTATTGATTTTACTTTCAGAAAAAAATGTGGAGTTAACTTTGTTTCGAGCTGAAGAACAGCTAAGCGATTTATGCTGTAGTGTCAGGAAAAGATGTGGCAACGTGTGTGATTTTTTTTATCCCGGCTTTGGGCTTTGGGAAGCCTTGTTGAATTTTAGTTCGCTGGTCTTATTGAAATTATTCCCTTAAAGTTATGGAAGATCAGCTGAAAGAAATTAGTAGCTTTGGAAGCATTTGCCAGAAGCTTCATGCAGGACTTTTAGAGGAATAGTTTCATTTGTTGATCTCGTCTCCCGAGAGTTTGAGGAAGGAAAGATACGAGTTCAGCTGCTGAAATTACAAAGGAAAATTCAAAGTCTGGCCATTGATGAAGGTCATTGTGTGCTGCAATGGTTAGTACACCTGTTGTTATTTTCTGACTTTGTACAGTGAGGACTGGATCGTTCAGTCTTTTGACACTGATTGTGGAGAGCGTGAATACAAAATTATATTAAGCTTACACAAATTACGTTTTCGTTTTCAGCCAATGTTTTTTTACATAAACTTAACCTTAGGCTTAACTTATTTCCAAATTTGTGGAAACTTCCTTCGAGTTCAAATTTAATAAGTCACTTGATATAAATGATTTGTATAATAAGCTTATATTATTAATTTAATAAGCTTAAGAAGTGAACATATCATTATGTAAGCCTATCTTTATTTGCAATGTAAGCTTATGTATAAAGCTTTAATAATTGAACAGAACAGAACCTGACATACATGTAGCTGTGAGGTTCTTTAATATGACTTTCATGTTTTCATTTGCACTATATGTGCAGCTGTTACTAAACACTTCAGACATTTCTTTCTTGAGATGTGTATTACTAGCACATGTATTATTCTCCCAAGTAGAATTCAAGACCTGCCTTCTTTCCAATGCAGACAATTTTTGTGAAAATTATGACTGTATATATGGTGAGCTAAAGTTCTACTTATGTGTGGTGACAGGCATGTTAAAATTTAACTTTATTTATTTTTATACATAACTTTATATGTATACAATCCAGCTCTAAGGTTCTTATACGTGTAACTTCATGTTTTTACATTATGTTCAGCTTATACTATTTGAGACATTCCTTTCTTAAGAAATATCCTGGAGGGGGGGGGGGGGGGGGGGGGGGGGGGTGGTACTCTATTACTCTGTTAATTATACGTATTACCACTGCAAAATCCTATTCAAGCAACCATCCAATTATTTCCCAAATTGGACAGCACAAGTTCCCATGCTAGCTCAATATAATTAACACGTAATACGACTACGTACTGTCCAATTTGGGAAATAATTGGATTGAAAAAAATCCTCTGACTGCCAAATTGGACTCGGCCTACAGCCTCGTCCAATTAAGCAGTCCTCGGAATTTTATCATCCAATTATTTCCAAATTGGACAGTACGTAGTCATATTACATAAACAAATGAAGGGCCAAGTGGAAAACTATGCTAAGTGAGCAAACGCGCTTTGCTCACTTAGCATAGTTTTCCACTTGACCCTTCAAATGTTTGGGTGGGGGTGTTCCTCTGGGACCCTCAAACCCTTATACCAGACCATGTTCAGTTGCATTTTGAAATCCTGTTCTAGACTAGACACCAAAAATCCCTATCCTATCCCGGACTCGCTATTTTTCAGAAACTCTTTCTATTATGAAAGTTGCGGTATTAAAGTCACCATAATGATTTGTATTTCCATTTTGTATAGGGCTCTTTCAATTCCAATTAAGTGTCAATTCCTAGACTAAATTTGTTATACCACTGAACAGTTGATTCAGTTCCAGTAAATGATACCCTGTTCTAAACCAAAACTCTCTGATTTTTATACCCTATCCCAGACTAAACTGCTTGAAAACTATACCCTTTACAGCGGCACATACCCTTATAGGTTATGTATGTAAGTGCCCCCACCCGGGAGAAAATATAATACATTACATGGGTGAGGACAAAACATGGACCCCCTTTTGGACTGGGTCCATGAAACACTAAGTACACAGTATGGACCCCATATTTTTCTTACCCCCAAAATAAATAATAATACATAAAAGGTAACAATTGAGCTAATCAGCCCTCATTTCAGCTATGAAACATTAACAATATTTTTTCTTACCCGAAAAAATGTGTAACAAAATAAAACAGACATTAAACATGATTTGGTGAAGATAACATTACAACAATCGTCTCAGGATTTAGAAATGCAATGTAACAAAAATACATATTTCCTCCAAGTCAGTCATTCTGTGGCTACCCAAGAGTAACATGAGACGGGTGTTGCGACCCACTGGGTAAAAAAACAGATGTATGACGATTTTGCTGGACCCACAGTCAAATGGCTCTATTCTAAACTCCTTCTAAAATACAGCATACTGTGAGAGACTGGATTTATAGAGAACAGTATATATACACAAACGTCAGAAGAACAGTAGGGGTTGTGTTAGGCCTGTCACTTCCTTTTAATATTTTCGCAGCTAAAATGAGGGCTTATTAGCTCTTTGTTTATTTTTTATATTTTTGTGGGCCGAAAACTAGGGGGTCCAATGCAACGGGTACATGTATAGTGTACTGAAGTGATCCATGCACCTGGTCCAGGTCCATATAATATGGACCTGGGTTCCATGTTTTGTCCTCACACAAATTGCTGTATTTGTTATTATTTTCCCAATTAGAATGTCAGACTTGCCTTCTTGCCTCTAAATAATTTCCACATCCTATATGTAAAGATAATTGTTGGCTGTATGCCTTAATTACTATTTAACAAATAGATTCCATGTTGCCGTGCGTCTGTTCAGTAATAGATCACAGATGACGTCAAAATGTGGTAAGAACAAAAAAGTGGCCAACGAGCCGCTGCGGCGAGTTGGTCACTGATGTTCTTACCACATTTTGACGTCTTCTTTGATCTATTACTGAACAGACCCACGGCAACATGGAATCTATTTGTTTTATATAATTTTGGAGATATTCGCTTCGGATTTTCACTTGATTGTACGCTAAATAAGCCGATAAAAATTATGTCAACAAACATCGAGTTTAGGCCACAGTGTTTTCATGCACTGAAATAAAACTTTGTGAAAACTAAACGGCTTAAAATAAACTACAGCTCAACTCAGCAAATGTTTTGAAAAGCAAATATTTAGAGACTAACCTCTATTCCGTCCTGATATGAGGAAAAACAATCTGAATTATTCCAGTCCAAATCCCGTTGCAAGTCGCTTATAAACGGCGAACGATAATCCCGCTAAATTTATCGGATTCTGTTCACAAATTATGAGCTAAAGGACCATCATATTTTCCTCCAAGTTCTAGCCAAGCTTGAACAGCCGATTTAAAATTCGTATCAATTGAACTACATTGAATTTCCTACGGAATATTTCCAGTTTGACGAAAATATTTCTCTGTTTTGAGCGAAGGATTTGTTGGAGCAGGCAGGGCGCCCGCGCGTTTTCCCGCTTCGTGACGTCATTCGTGCGTCTGTACTCTAATAGATAACAGTTCTAAACCAATCACGGCGCGAGTTTTACACAGTGAATTATATAAAACCTACCTAAAGAAAGTTCAATAATTGGTGTACCAATAATTATGGCACTTACTGTCTCTGCCACTCATGATGAAAGAAATGGCAGTTTTTCAGTAAAACAAGGGAACAAGTACAAGTTGATATATAGCAGTTAACAAGGGAACAAGACTTAATTAGTACAAGTTGATATAAAATTCCGGTCTCCAATAACTGTCTGAGCCTGCGGTTTTCATCCCAAAAATGCTAAGCATATCCTGATGGCATGCCAACTTTTGGAGTAACCAGTAACTCTTGTGAGCACTTGAACAAAGATTTGCCAAAAAACAGCACTTGTTCCCCCGACTGTTATATTGGTTACTGCTGTTGTAAAGGCAAGCAGCAATTACAACCAAAAGAATCATGTACAAAAGTGAACAAAGGAAAATTGTGTCTATTAATGACCTCAAGAATAAAGAAGGAAAGCATCAAAAGTACATGTGTACATGTATTGTTTTGTTTTCTGAGAAATGACTATGCTATGATTTTTGAATATTTTCTTCAAAAAATTAATGTGGAATTCAAAATCTTGTCAATAATATTACATGTATGCATGAGCTATAGGAAACGTGGGTTTTGACTAAATAAAAGCAACTTACTTACAAAGAAGTAGTCCTTTGTCTTTAATTGCCATCTCAGCCGACTCTACATTCGGTATTAAGGATAAAACCACAGCTTTGTATCCAATTCATCGTCAGTGCTTTCTTTACGCTTTGGTAACCAAGCTTTTATTGAAATCGGAGGCCCGGATGCTAAGCTTGGTCTAATTTGAATTTTTGACTAACGTTAAAAATCACTGGGTAGGAAGACAATTCTGATCAATCGTTTGAAGCTCGTAAGACGGCCGGGTGGCCATACCCAAATAAGGAAGTTCAGGGTGGCCACCTTGGGGGGTCTCAAACGAGCGGGAAACCTGGTAACATCCACTTTTCAACTCATATACTCAAATTTAGCTTATAATCTTGTCCAAAATTAGAACATCCCTTTATTTTCTCTCTTCAAACAGCGACTGTGCGATCTTAGAGGAGTTTTCTTCGTAACGATGAGAACTATTGTTGTCGATTCAAATGGACCGGACAGAGAGAACTATTCGTTAAATAAGCCAGCTTTTATGCCCTCGATATCAAACGAATAGCGGCTGAGGAGACAATAAAAGATAAATAACTACTTCATTGTGAGTTATTTGCTTTTATTCACTCGAAATTTATTTAATAAATTCCTGTTTACATATTTCATGTCGCCATCCCCGTGGGGAAAGTCTTGATTTTGTCGCAGTTTTTCTACTAACTGGGGGACATAGAGTTTTCGTTGACCTTACCAGCTGACCACGAATTTGAAAAACAATGACCATTGTTTTCTCGGCTCTGTGATTGGCCAGAAACCCAAATCTCCTAGCAACGAAAAAGTTCTTCCTACCCAGTGATTTTTTATTAGCATGTGAACCACAAGCTTAGCATCCGGGCCTCCGATTTCAATAAAAGCTTGGTTACCAAAGCGTAAAGAAAGCACTGACGATGAATTGGATACGAAGCTGTGGTTTTATCCTTAATACCGAATGTAGAGTCGGCTGAGATGGCAATTAAAGACAAAGGACTACTTCTTTGTAAGTAAGTTGCTTTTATTTAGTCAAAACCCACGTTTCCTATAGCTCATGATGTATGTTTCACAAACATCACCAATGATATCACTAAGAAATCTATCATCAGCCACTTTGTAATACTGAGTGTCAACTTTGAGTAGTCACTGCTACAGTAGCATTTAGTCTGAGCATAAACTGTCCTGATGTGTCACAAATCATTCACTTCTGATCATTTTGACAACAATTTGGGAATCAATGCCATCACGGACGCCCTTAATTCTCGAGCAACTAATTTTCCTTCCACCGATTGTATTGTTGAAGCTGTCAAAATTTGTCTCCAACACAACAATTCTCACTTCAAGGACGATAACTTCCTCCAAATTCATGGGACGGCCATGGGCCCTAAAATGCATTTAGCTATGCCTACTTAGCTATGGGTGTTATCGACAAGAAAGCCATGTCAGGGACTATAAAACCTAACTTGTGGTGGAGATATAGGGACGATATTTTCGACCTTTGGACACAGGGACATTCTAAACTGATTGATTTTACGCAATTTATCAACTCCCTGTATCCAACTATTAAATTCACCATTGTCCACTCTCCTACATCGCTCAATGTTTTGGATCTTACGCTCAATTTTGTTGAAGGCTACATCCAAACGGATATCTATTCTAAGCCCACAGATAATCACATTTATTTGTTGCGTAATAGTGCCCATCCCGCCCATTGTTCCAAAGCCATCCCCCATGGAGTGGCTACTAGAGTCAGAAGAAATTGCTCCACACCCGAATCTTTTGAATAACGTAGTGTAGAATATCAAGTTATTTGATTAATAGAGGTTACAACCACTCCAAGTTAAGCAACAATTTGACAGAGTCAAATCAATTCCTAGGGAAAATTTGCTTGCCCCCACCACCAAGGAGTCTAAGAAGTGTTTCCGCTTGTTTTAGACTACAATCCAAGTTTACCTAGCATCGGAAAAATTTTTAATTCGTATAAACATCTCATTCACATTCACCCTCTCTAGCCAAAATATTCCCCAAGGGGTCCATCATCCCATCATTCAGAAGAACCAAAAACATTAAAGATATTCTAGCACGCCCTCGTCGCACTAATTACAATAACACAGATGTACAAGGTTGTTTTAAATGCAAAGGGAAATGTGATCTCTGTCGTAATTTTTAGTAGAATCCGATCACTTCACTAGCGCTAGCACCAACAGAATCTATCCCATCACACAACATCTCCATTGCAAATCTAAGAACGTGATTTACCTAGTCACTTGTAATAAATGTAATGTTCAATATATAGGATCCACAAGCAACGAATTTAAAGTCAGATTTCGCAACCACAAATCGGCTATGAGTACAAAGAAAAACACTTGTGAGGTCGCGATACATTTTAACAAGAAACTCATGTTTTGTCTGATTTTGATTTCGCTATCATTGAACAAGTTTTCAATTTCAGTGACAATAATAGCCTCGATCATCGCTTGTTTAACAAGAGAAGCTTATTGGAGTGCACAACTTTGCACCCTTCAACCTTACGGTTTGAATAAAAGATCTGAGTTCAACTCCAAGAATAGAATAAGATATAATTAATACCACAAATTGCCGTTTAGTTTTTCGAATACTTTTGTTTCTACTGACCCACAGGTGTTCTTCTTACGTAATCATGGTTAAATTCAAAGAATATAATTATATAATCGGCTTAATCAAGGAATTTGTTACAAGGCTGAGAGTATAGCCACATACAATACCGGAGTTCAGGGCTTAATTTTAGGATTTTGTTATCAATCATTCAAAGGCTTTTTATTCGGATCCTGTTACCCTGGAGTAATATTGTACACTAGAAAACGCTTTAGTTCAAGGACTTTGAGTTAGGAATTTGTTACGAACTATATTGTTTATTTATTCCATTGTTATTTTCCTTGTAATTACGTAATACTCTAGTGGTCCGGTACCTTTTAATTAGCACTTTCTCTAAGCCATTCATTTTTATTCACCAGTAATTAAGAATTCTATTGTTTGTAATTTTTAATATTTGTTTGAATTGTATTCTCGCTTATATAAGACCCAATTTTTAAAAAACATTTTTATTCCAAGTATTTTTAATCCTGTTTTATGTACTGAAGAAGCCCGAACGGGCGAAACGTTTACATTAAAGTTTGGACATGGTAAGAAGTTCGCTGTTTGCTCCACTCCACACATACTAAAAATATTTGAGTGCAAGCGTGTAGTATCCATTGGATCCTTCTTCCAAGTGGCATCATTGTTGGAAAGCCAATCTTCACACAAATATATATATATATATATATATATATATCATTTCCAAATGCCGCCACGAAAACAAATACTATTTATCAAACTTCAAAGTGGACCCCACATGAATACAATAGAATACCAATTATAAACTTCACATGCTGTAATATTACCATAAATTGTTGTATATAGGGTATATTTTTCACCGTAATAAAATACTGTCTGACGATCGCCCCAAGGCGTGAAACTCGGAGTAACAGAAATCTTACGGATCCTCTTTGACTCATAATATATATATATATATATATATATATATATATTTACACTTGTTCTAGAATAATAAAATGCAAGTGTACAAAGTAGTTTGGGTAATATATATCACTTAGGAAGGTACTACTGCCTACTGCGACACTCAACTTTGCCCGTCTTTTCCTCGTTTTCCATTGGCACCTAGAGGTTCTTCTGTTACACTGATTGTCTTGCAATATCGAGTCACCGGAGCATAAAGATTGGAAAATCCCAGTTCCATGAACAGTTGATCCCTCGTCCGCCACGACCTCCCTGACCCCCTGAAAAATGAAATATAGAAGATGTTAAATTCCACCCATACTAGTACTTTATAGCTTGTAACGGTAGCTAAAATCATTGGGCTTTGGATTGATTGAATTATTTGATGGTTGATCTCTTCTTGGTTGATCCGTAAAAGGTTCATAGAGCATGTCGTTTTAACATGGTTCTCGGCATCTCGGCATCTCTGTATTTTACATTTTGCAAAGCATAAGCATAAGCAATGGGAAATCCGTAAGAATATTAAATATAAAAGCAATATATAATTATAATAAGAACATTCCCAGAATCCTTTGCAACTGGAACATTTTCAGTGCCAAATAACTTTGTCAATTTGAGGCCTAGAAGGATGTAGCACCACAAGGTAGTAACACTTACCATAAAATAACTATCATATTAAACTTAGTGCTATGCCGTAATTGGTCACGTGACCACGCCCTAAAATGCGTTTTTGTTTACTGTGAGAACAGGCCTCTCTCAATTGAAAAGCAATCAATGTACTCAGTAAGACATTGAAATGGGGCATTTTGAAATGGACAGTTTACATCTGGCATTTTAAATTTGAGAGGGCAATAGGGGAGAGCAAAAAAGAGAGACGGGTACCAGCCAATATCTCATGAAGTGTAAGGCGCATATAAACAAACATTTACACGATGATATATTTTCATGTGAAGTCACGTTTTTGACAACATTATTGTTGTCAACATTATTATTGTTATACTAGGATTATGTATATTATATGGATAAATACATGAGGTATTCGGAATATTTAACCCTATTCTGCCTTGGGGGGGGGGGGGGGCAGAAAGTGCCCGCGCTGACTTCAAATTGAAAGAGCATTCAAGCAAAAATGGCCAAACTTTATGACTTTTCCTAAAAATTATCTGGGCACATTTTAGTATGCTGATTGTTTGATCACGTGACTTGATGTTTCCATGGCAACCAAGTTTTCACAGGCCGTTTTAGCCAAATTGGTATTTTCAATTTAAATGTCCGTTTTCTGTGAGATTTTCGCTTTTACGAAGAGTTTCTTCCAAAATCTTTGCAATTTTTGCATCCTTATATTGTTTTTGATGTTTTCAAATAAAATTTGGTGATTTTCTGACATTTCTGAACAATTGAAAAATCCAAGATGGCGGATCCAAGATGGCGGACAGGTTTAAAGTATGACGTTATTTCGGCGTGATATGAATCATAATTGATTCGTAATTGCCACTGAAATAAACATGTTTGAATGCTTTATTCACCACATAAGTTTCATTTTTATAGCACAAATACTTTTCGAGATACAGATCGTTTTACCCAAATTTGTTGATTTTTTAGCTTAATTTAATAAATGTTTTGCTTTTTACGATGAAATCCTTCCAAAATCTTTGCCGTTTTAGCATCTTTATATTTTCTTGATTTTTTCAAACAAATTTGGAGATTTTCTGACATTTCTGAACAATTTAGAAATCCAAGATTTAGGATCCAAGATGGCGGATGTAAACGTCATTATGGCGTATATGACGTAATAACACGTGACTGCCACTAAAATAAAGATTTTTGGATACTTTACACACCATGTAAGTTTCATTTTCATAGCGCCAATACTTTTCGAGATACATAGAGGGGGCACTGTCTGTCTGCCCCCCCCCCCCCCCCCCCCCCCCCCACTCCCCCCCCCCCCCCCCCTCCCCCCCCCCCCCCGCCCCCAGGCTCAGAACGAAAAAAAAGCCCAGGCAGAATAGGGTTAAGACTTTCCAGCCACTAACTTTGTGTCTAAATGTGAGCCAAACACGATCGCAAGTAACCAGAGACACAACCCATCTGCATACACGATGTACTACTCAATATTTTCACTACGCTTGCAATGCATCATAGGGCGATTTCAACTCAGAAACTGTGAATACCACTTGCGTGAGCTGTATAAACATCGATTAAGTTGATTTTAAAAATCTTGGTTGCTTCCATTTATTACCTGAAGATTACCCCTATATTTAGAGCTATTTTCCTGTGTCAAATTAATAACTTATTTTCGTTATTCTGTTGGACATCACAGAAACGTAAGTCCTTCGATCGATTTATACCTGGGTTGTCCGGTGTTTTTTTATCGGACGACCGGGCCTTTAATTTGTATGAAAATGGTTTTCCCGAAACACTTTTGTCGACTCGGGACGACCGTACGACCGCTAATAGACCATTTTACAGTTCTGTGAAATGTAACCAAGCCTCTGTATGAAAGAGGTTAGGGGTGACCATGAGATGATAGAGATCAGAAACTATTTACATAATAACATAATAATTTACATTTGAAAAGAAGGAAGGTTTGTATCACAACAAAGTCACCTCCAGCCTCACTTCTGTTCAAAGG
Source organism: Desmophyllum pertusum (assembly GCA_029204205.1). NCBI lineage: Eukaryota > Metazoa > Cnidaria > Anthozoa > Scleractinia > Caryophylliidae > Desmophyllum > Desmophyllum pertusum. The sequence continues at coordinate 147,557 of MU825451.1, read as the reverse complement.
CCTGGATTCTAAGCACACAACTGTTAAAATGGACTATTTCGAGCACTGGTTTAGAATTTGAAGTTAACCAGGCGTAGTCAATCGATAAACCGATAATCGATAACAATCGATAACAACCGAATATTAATATCGATTTCCTATACCAATAGATATAAATCGATAAATAAAAAAAGTTGTGAGTTCGAATGATATCGATTTCCGATAGAAATCGATAACGATTGATTTATAGATTGTTGTCGATTATTAACCGGGCGGTTATTGTTTTGGGTTCAGTTTTTTTTTTACGTGATTCACCCCGTACCCCCACTACGCCAAAGCGCTAGTAGGAGAGCTAGGGAGAGTATTAATATATATTCGCCTTGTGAAAGATTTTCTAGGGGAAGAACGAAGCCCGGACTCGAGAGAGCGGCGGAAATCGAGCCTATGTGAAAGTTGGACTGGTCCAAATAAATATTAATTTAGGACCGCGTAAACACATCGGAGCGGCCTACAGATTTCGCAACGTCGGTGAGTTTGACTCGTCAAAATATTAAATCATTGTACCCACTACTGGTGGCACACTAGGAGCGCCATTAGATCAAATTTTTATCAAGGCTACGTTACATTTCGCCAGGGTTATGAACATTGGCCTGTTTGTTTTTGTGTGAAATACATTTCTTTTCCGTGAAGGAAAACAGAAACTTGCTCAGACTCGCATATTTATGTCAACAGAAACTTGCTGAGGACGTGCAGATTTATATTTGGACGATTACGTCATAGGGTCACGTCGAATCGTGACTTGAAGAGATTGTCTGTGAGTTGCGTTTGTACATCACATACACTAGACGCGCCATTAGATCACATTTTTAATCAATCTACGTTTACATTTCGCCAGGGTCATGAATATTGTCCTGTTTGTTTTGTGCGAAATACATTTATTTTCCGTAAGGAAAACAGAAACGTGCTGAGACTCGCTCATTTATCGACACAGAAACTTGCTGAGACGTGCAGATTTATATTTGGAGCTACGTTACATTTCGCCAGGGTCATCCTTTGCCTAAATGATATTTGATGAATATCGTCCTGTTTGTCATTTTGTGGTGAAATACATATCTTTTCCGTATATTTTCTGAGAAAAACAGAAAACTTGCTGAGAAATGCAGATTTATAAATTAAGGACGATTACATCATGGGGTCACATAAGTGACGTCTAACCGTGACTTGAAGAGATTTCACAACGTCTGTGATAAACCAAGGTCGCCGTTAGGTGAAATTTCATATCAAGCTATTACTTTTGATTTGAACATGAACACTCTGCTGTTTAATCAGTGTGAAATACATTACTTTTTTCGTGTTGGTGCAGCATTTGACTTCCTTGTACGCAGAATATTTATAAATAACAACCATTACGTCACAATATTACATTTTGACTGACGCAATTTGTCGAACTGTGACTAGAATAGCTGCGAATGATGATGGTGGAACGCGGAACGTCCTGCGATTGATGGTTCAACAACGATTAGTACCTATGTTGTCGTGTTTTTTCCTCTTATTCAACTCTGGCTTTATATTGAGGAATTATCTTCAAAGACTGCTCAGAGGCAAGAAAATAGACAGCAGGCACTATACGCAAACATCAGACTTCAGCGTGACTGCCGTGACTAATCTGATAGATTTCAAGCAAGAAAGCAGGTAAAACTGCTTTCTTGCTTGATAAAAAAAGGCCGTTATATTTCCTCGAAACTTCTTGTTATCCATTGGTATCGGAAACGATTTTTGTCATTTACAAGTTAATAATTGATACAATGTTGTCTGTATGGCATCATAGCATGCAATAGTTTTACAATTATCAACAAAATACTATAGGAACAAAAACATTAAATTAAATTAAATTCCAGAGACTTCTGTAACACATTTAAACCATTTCTGGTGGCAAGAACAACCCACCGGGAATAACACAAGCAACATCAAGGTCAACAATAGTACAGAGAAAGATCAGCGTATTGTTGCAGAGGTCATGGCTGAATACTTTGCTACAATTGCTGACAATATTGGGTGACAGTCATTCCCTTTAACAGTGTGAAGAGAATTTTTAATAGTCATCCAGAGGTACAACTCAGTTAGAAATCAGTTCTGTTGTCGGGAACAATTCATTTTAGACTACTGAACACTATAGAGTTGAAGATCGTTGAAAAAAAAGAATGCAAATAAGGCAATACAGGGAGGGATGGCATTCCCCCTAGGATCCTAAAGTTTTGAGCCTGCGTCGCAGACTGCACTTGACCGCCGGTTAATGTCCGTCGGCGATTAGTAGCATCAAATCATTCGGTTCTAGACTACCAACGACGTAACGAAATAACCGGAAGGGAGGGCCCTTTCGAAATCCTTTTATTCTGATCTGGCATAGGTAAAGGCGTGACAGGCCTGTTCGAAGTTTCGTGATTTGCCGTTCTCATATTGAATCGGATCGTACTAGACCGCAGCTTTGCTCTTCAGAGTGTTTCTAACGGCAAGATATGTTGTAATAAATGAGGAGTGATTTTTGGAAGTAGAATAGCTATAGAGCCCTTTGGACTGTGTTTGTTTCCCACCTCGAAATGGCACTAACTAATTTGAAGATACACCAGCGGCAATAAAGTGAACAGGAATCTGCCTCGTATTTTGTACTAATTTTATCGGCGCTGACTGCAATATCTTTCCACGCATAAGCCAGCTGGTGGGGGGAATCTCAACAAAGAACGAATACAATGAGAGTTGATGTCTGACAACCATAACACTTCATTTCCAACTTAATTATCGTCGATGTACTCCCAATTCTGTAAGAGCCGAATCCGTTCTTTCTTGACACAGTTAATTTCCTTATTCTGGCGAGAATGACACAACAAACTCTCTTCTCTGACGAATATTTCTGTCCCCCGTGTTCTGGCCCCAGTCCCCGCCCGAGTGGGAGCTATTGTGTGATTGGACTATCCCGATCACGTGGCTTTGAGTCTTTAGGCTTTACAATAATAATAACAACAGATTTAATGGTCAACGGATGGCAAACGATTTCACCTCTAGCACAATTTTAAGAGGTCACGTTTTGGTCTCCTGTCGGCAAACAATATTTACAAACGCGTTAGTTTAGTACAACAAACACGCGGCTTAACCGAACAGGTAAGTTTCTCATTTTTTAAACCTGCTGAATAGTTTCTGGGTCTTCCAAGTCCGTGATAGCATGCAATCACCAGTCTTCACCATATTTTTTTGCAATATATAAACTTGGTCGCTCCACTCACGATCGTAAAGGTGAATCACACCAATAACACTCGATCATATATCATCGACTGCGACAATCGGGAGGACACTGAAAAGATCAACAGCACTTTCAAAACCCGTGGTAATTGATAAACACGTTTGTTTTTTTTGTTTCCCTGGAAGGAAAGATTTGATCGTCTCTCCGTTGTTTTTGAGCGTAGCTCCGTTAATTCAAACTGGCTTTTCTCTGACCGCTTCGATTTTAGTGATTTTGTTAAAACTATTTTTAGGCTCCGCTTTCTGCTAGCTTCAAGGTCCTAGCTCGCGTGAAATTGCCTTAAGCCAATCACCACTCAAATCATAGCTCTATTGAACAATAGCTTTATGTAAAGGGTCAATCACAGACCAGTACTGCAGTATCCAGGTACGTCGGTGGGGGTCTAGAACAAGGATTTGTGGCACTAATTCGCAGACGGACATTACCGCGGCGGTCAAGTCACCGTCTGCGACCGCAGGCTAAAAGTTTGGCCAGGCTCGCGAAATTGCACCTCCACTAACTCACCTCTTGAATTTATGAAAATCCCATACAGGAAGGAAACTACCCGCAGCTGCATCTGAAACGAGGTGCATGGGTGCACAGTCTTCAAAAAGAATGACAGGAACGATCCAAAGTAACTACAGGCGCCATTACAGTACTAAACGCCGTTAACAAGGATATTTTGAACAACTCAGCCGCCAGATTACCCAGAGCTTAGATTCCGATCTCAGCCAGTGTATGTTCTGCCTAACTCGCACCGTTAACAGTTGTGAAACTACCTTACTGAAACTAATGTGGGCGAGATTGGAAGACTGCTCTAGAACTGTAAGGTGAGATGGTAGGGGGCATTCTCTCAACAGAACGTTATCTCAACTTAAAGTACGATCTTATTTTGAACTCAGACAGAGGAAGGAGTCAAATTGGAGTAGGGTCCATCAGTACTTGGAAAGATATAAAGCAGAGGTTGTCGACAATGATCATGTTTTTTTTGGGACCTCTTCTTTGGAACATATTTCAGAATGGTATGTTTCTATATAATCAGGCAGTAAACTGTCTCATGGTACGCCGACGATCGATCAGCTCTACACATCCAGCTGCTGATAGAACTGGAAGTGGAAACGAAACTAAATGCCCTAAGCGCAATGAAGCTGCAGGCTGGTACACAGCCTTATGCCAACAAAAAATAATGCTACTACAATTTACTATCAAATCATTGATGACACGAACTAATTGGAAACCTACTAACTTATATGAGTGGCTCCTGGTAATCAACATAGATTTAATAAACTGAACTTTTAGTGAGTCATGTTAATAATAGTCCACCGGTCACTAAACAGGAAGACAGGTTGGTGTGTCCCCTGATGCGACTCAAAATCTCATACCTAGAAACAGGCAACCTAACAGCTGTATAAAACTGTCCATTTTTACCTCATCTGAACTTATTACTCTCTGTTGTCTGGCACTTTATCAGAGGCATCTTGACACTCGCAAACTTGAGGAGGATCTCTGGAGAGGGCTTCTAAGAGCGAAATCTACCGTGATAAAAACTAGCACTGACAATGAACTGCTTACTCCACTGCATTTAGACTGCCAACCTTTGTCACACGGACGTATTACAGGGACATAGTCAATCCTCATGTTTCATAAAAAAAAATGTATGCGCCACAATGAGTAACTGATCTTTTTATCAGCATGACAACAGGTACCAACCTATAGAGATTCGAGATTTTATGACTCCTACTGGTTGAACACAGTGACCTTATGGAAAGCATTTCCATTAAGTAACTTAGGCCCACAATTTTTGTGCCACTGATAGACTAAAAGCCATAAAAACGGCTCTAGCCTGGGGAATTTCAAACGAGTAACTAGATAACAAAGGAACTGGGTATTTAAATTAATACCCATCGTTGGGCCTGCCTTTAATTTGTGTACAATGTATAATATAATCATATTCATTGCAGTTGTCATTCTTAACAGCTCAGAATGATCTTTTAGATAATTTTTATTAGCTCTTATATTAGAATTGTATATACATATATTTTTAATTTTTAGATTTGGTTTTAGTGTTGTAAATTAATGTCCACAATTAGCGAAATGGCTAATTACAATCCTTTGACACGGAAATAAAGTTATTATTATTAATTACGAGTGGATATCCGTCGGCTAATGTGCAATATATGGTAAAATTATTACATAACGGATTTTGATCTTCTTAATAACGATCCCCCTTGAGTGCTTCGTTTGTTTAATAACGCTCTGCCCCTATTCCTACGCTCCTCTTCCAATGACGCCCATGATTACGTAAGGACGTACCACGTAGCAGGAACAAAAAGGTGACATTGTAACACTAAATGGTCCTACCTAGAAAAAAGGTATCAGGTAACAGACCGAGATTCATGCTATACCCTATCATCAATACTCTCAATAATTTGTCACGCCTTACCCGCTGTGCCAGGCCTATAGTGACTTGTCAACCGAGGTGAGCGATTGTGTTTGTTCTCCTCGGGAGGATAATTGTAACTCGTTTCCTGCAAATTATTGACACAACGAAACAATTGTAGTGGACTAGTCAGGCACAACGTTAACCCCTTTCAATACAGTTGGGAGAATTGGTCCAACTCTCCATCAGTGGTACTTTTATATACACGCCTTAACATAGAGTCTCAACGACTAGCGCAGACAGATCGACTCTTTAGACACCATATACCAATGTGGTGAACACATGTTCCTGTGTACGCTTCTTAAGATATTGACCGAGATCTCATGGCATATCACCCTAATCATCAATAGCTCGAATATATTTGCTCACGCTCCTTTACCCGCTGTGGGCCAGCCTTATAAGTGTGACTGTCCAAGCCAGTGAGCTGTGATTGTGTTTTGTTCCCTCGGGGAGGATAATTGTAACTCGTTTCGCTGTCAATTATTAACACAACGAAACAATTGTAGTGGACTAGTCAGGCATAACCTTAACCCTTCTAGTACAGTTGGGAGAATTGGTCAACTCCATCGTGTAGTGTGGGGGGTCTTTTATATACCGCCTACATAGAGTCTCAACCGACTAGCGCAGACAGATCGACTCGTTAGACACCATAAACTACGCATTGGTGAACGCACATTTCGCTGTGTATGCGCTTCTGTAAGATATGACCGAGATCTCGATGCATTTACCCTATCATCAATACTCGAATAATTTGCTCATACGCCTTACCCGCTGTGCCAGGCCTATAGTGACTGTCCAGAGCCAGTGAGGGCGATTTGTGTTTGTTCCCTCGGGAGGTGATAATTGTAACTCGTTTCCTGCAAATTTTATTAACACAACGAAAACAATTGTAGTGGACT
>MU825451.1:90771-140465 GCA_029204205.1 Desmophyllum pertusum | reverse complement strand
TACAAAATATTTGATTGTACAGCGTGTAGTTCCATTGATCCTTCTCAAGTGGCATCTTGTTGGAAATGCCATCTTCACACAAATATATTAATATTATAGATATATATCATTTCCAATGCCGCCAGCCGCACGAAACAAATACCTATTTATCACAAACTTCAAAGTGGCTGCCACAATACAATAGATCTCCATATAAACTTCACATGCTGATATTAACATAATTGTTGTATATAGGTATATTTTTCACCGTAATCAAAATACTGTCTGACGTCGCCCCAAGGCGTGAAACTCGGAGTAACAGAAATCTTACGGATCCTCTTTGCTTCATAATATAATATATTATTATATATATATATATATTTACACTTGTTCTAGATATAAAATTCAAGTGTACAAAGTACAGTTTGGGTAATATAATATCCTTAGGAAGGTACTACTGCCTACTGTGCGACACTCACATTTGCCGTGCTTTTCCATCGTTTTCCATTGGCACCTGAGGTTCTTCGGTTACACTGAGTGTCTGCATATCGGTCACGGAGCATAAGTTTGGAAATCCAGTTCCATGACAGTTTGGATCCTCGTCCGCCACGCACTCGCCCTGCCCCTGAAAAATGAAAATATAGAAGTTGTTAAATCCCCCCATACTAGTGACTTAGAGGCTTGTAACGGTAGCTAAAATCATTGGCGTTGGATTGATTGAATTTTGATGGTTGATCTCTTCTTGGTTGATCGTAAAAGTTCATAGAGCCTGTCCGTTTACATGGTTTACTCGCATCTCGGATCGCTGTTTTTTTACATTTTGCAAAGCATAAGCATAAGCACAATGAAATCCCGTAAGAATATTAAATATAAAGCAATATTATAATTATAATAAGAACATGCCTCAGAATCCTTTGCAACTGGAAACATTTTCAGTCCACATACTTTGTCATTTGAGGCCTGAGAAGATGTAGCACCACAAGGTAGTAAACTTACGCATAAAATAACTATCCATATTACTTAAGTGCTATGCCGTAATTGGTCACGTGACACACGCCCTAAAATGCGTTTTGTTACTCTGTGAGATACAGCCTCTCTCAATTTGAAAGCAATCATGTACCATTAAGACATTGAAATGGCGTTTGAATGCCAGTTTTTTACTCTTGGCATTTAAAAATTTTGAGAGGCCAATAGGGAGAGCAAAAAAGGAGAGACGGGTACCAGCCAAGTATCTATGAAGTGTAAGGCGCAATATAAACAAACATTTACCGATGATATTATTTTCATGTGATTCACGTTTTTGACACATATTGTTGTCAACATATATTGTTATACTAGATATGTATATTATAAGGGATAAATAACTGAAGTATTCGGAATATTTACACCCTATTCTGCCTTGGGGGGGGGGGGGCGGGGGGGGGCAGAAAGTGCCCGCCGCTGGACTTCAAATTGAAATACGTTAAAGATCATTCAAGACGCGCAAAACATGGGCCAAAAACTTATGACTTTTCCTAAAAATTATCTGGGCACTTTTATTATGTCTGTATTTTTGATCACGTGACTTGATGTTTCCATGGCGAACCAAGGTTTTTCACAGGCTCGTTTTAGCCAAATTTGGTATTTTTCATTTAATGTTCTGTTTTCTGTTAGATTTTTTCGGGGGGGGGATTTTTACGAAGAGTTTTCCTGAAAATCTTTGCAATTTTTGCATCCTTTATATTGTTTTTCGATGTTTTCAAATAAAATTTTGGTGATTTTCTGACATTTCGAACAATTGAAAAATCCAAGATGGCGGGATCCCAAGATGGCGGACAGGGGTTTAAAGTTATGACGTTATTTCGGCGTGATATGATATCATAATTGATTCGTAATTGCCACTGATAATAAACATGTTTGAATGCTTTATTTTCACCACATAAGTTTCATTTTTATAGCACGAAATACGTTTTCGAGATACGATCGTTTTACCCACATTTGTTGATTTTTTAGCTTATTTTCAGTTTTAATAAATGTTTTGCTTTTCCGATGAAATCCTTCCAAAATCGTTGCCGTTTTAGAGCATCTTTTATATTTTCTTCTTGATTTTGTCAAAACAAATTTGGAGATTTTCTGACATTTTCTGAACAATTTAGTAATCCACGATTTAGGGATCCAGGAGATGGCGGATTTGTTTTTTCACGTAAACTGTCGATTATGTCGTATGCATGACGTCAGATGACACCGTGTAACTGCCACCTAAAAATAAAGATTTTTGGGAGTACGTTATCCTACCATTTAGTTTCATTTTCATAGCGGCCAATAACTTTTCGAGATACAGTGAAGAGGGGGCACTGTCCTGTCTGCCCCCCCCCCCCTCCCGCCCCCACCGCCCCCAGGCTTCAGAACGGAAAACAAAAGACCCAGGCCGAATAGGGTTAAGACTTTCACGAGCCACTGAAACTTTGTGTCTAAAAAATGTGGAAGCCGAAACTACGATCGCAGAGTACCAGAGACACCAACCCATCTGCATTACAACGATGTACTCACTCAATAATTTTCACTAACGCTTTGGCATTATGCATCAGAGTCGTATTTCAACTCAAGTGAAACTGTAGATACCAACTAGTGCGGTGAGCTGATATAAACATCGAGATTCAAGTTGATCTTTAAAATCTTGCTTTGTTGCTTCCATTTATTATGCCTGAAAATTACCGCCTATATTTTAGAGGCTATTTTCCTGTGTCAAATTAGAATCAACTTATTTTCCGCTTATTCTGTTTGGAGCATCCACAGAAAACGTAAGTCCTTCCGATCGAGATTTATGACCGTGGGTTTTGTCTCGGGTGTATTTATTTATCGGACGACACACGGAGGACCCTTAATAATTTGTCATGAAAATGGGCTCGTTCCCGAAACATACTTTTTTTGTCGACTCAGCGATGGCTACCGTACGACCGCTAATACAGACCATTTATAAGCAAAGAGATCTTTCTGTGAAAATGGTAACGCCCGCATCGGCTAAGCACTCATGTGATTAAAGAGGTTTTAGGCGGTTTGCACCTCCAACTGAGACTTGCATAGAGATCAGAAACCTATTTTAACATAATAATCCTAACATACCATAATTTTACATTTGATCAAGAAGGAAGGGTTTGCGTATCAACAACAAAGTCACCTCCCCAGCCTCACTTCTGTTCAAAGGTCCTGGACTGTTCATAAAGCACGATTACTACTCATTGAGAAACCTGTAAAAGACAATGGACTAGTTCGACTCACTGGTTTTAGCGCAATTTTGAAGTTGAACCAGGCGTAGTCATCGGATAAACCGATAATCGATAACTAATGCGATAACAACCCGAATATTAATATCGATTTCCGATGGCACCAATAGATATACATCGATAATAAAAAAAGTTGTGAGTTTCGAATGATATCGATTCCGATAGAATCGATAACGATTGATTTTAAGATTGTTGTCGATTATTAACCGGGCGGTTATTGTTTTTGGGTTCAGGTTTTTTTTGTACGTTGATTCCTCACGCCCGTACCTAACTACGCCAAAGCGCTAGTCGGTATAGTCTAGGGGACTGAGTAATTAATATATATTCGCCTTGTGAAAGATTTTCTAGGGAAGAGACGAAGCCCCGGACTCGAGGAGAGCGGCGAAATCGAGCCTATGTGAAAGCAGTTGGAGCTGGTCCACAAATAAATATTCAATTTTAGGATCTCGCGTACACTCAGCAGAGCGGCTACAGCATTTCTCGCACACGTCGGTGAGTTTGACTCGTCAAAATATTAATCATTGTAACCCACTACTGGGCTGGGCGACACTAGGAGCCGCCATTAAGATCAAATTTTTTTTATCAAGGTCGCTACGTTTACATTTCGCCAGGGTTATGAACATTTGGCCTGTTTGTTTTGTGTGAAAATACATTTCTTTCCCGGGTGAAAGGAAAACAGAACATTTTCTCAGGACTCGACATATTTATGTACAACAGAAACTTGCATGAGGACGTGCAGACCACTACATTTCATATTATGGACGATTACGCATAGGGTCAACGTCGTACACTCGTGACTTGAAGAGATTGTCTGTGAGTTGCGTTGTTACATCACATACAACTAAGACTGCGCGCATTAGATACTCCAAAATCTATTTAATCAAATCTACCGTGACATTCGGCCAGGGTCCCCCCCATGAATTATTGTCCTGCTTTGTTTGTGTGGCTGAACATACATTTAATTTTCCGTAAAGGAAAACAGAAACTCCGTGCTGAGACCTCGCATCATTTCAATCGTAACACCAGAAACTTGCTGAGACGTGCCGATTTTTTTTGGAGCTCTTTACATTTCGCCAGGGTCATCATTTGCTAAATGTTATTTAGATGATATCGTCCTGTTTGTCATTTTGTGTGAAATTACTATCTTTTTTCCGTATATTTCTGAGAAAAACAGACTTGGCCTGAAAATGCAGATTATATAAATAAGGACGATTACATCATGGGTCACATAAGTGACGCGTTAACCGTGGCTTGAGAGATTTCGACAGCAACGTCTGTGATAAACGCGAGGTCTCCGTTAGGTGAAATTTCATATCAAGCTTATACTTTTGTTTGAACATACACTCTGCTGTTTAATCCGTGTGAAATCATTACTTTTCGTATTGGTGCCAGCATTTGACTTCCTTGTACGCAGAATATTTTATAAATAACAACCATTCCTCACAATATTAACATTTTGCTACGCACAATGTCGAACGTGACTAGAATAGCTGCGATGATGATGGTGGAAAAACCCGGAACGTCTGGGCGATTGATGGCAACAACGATTGTACCTATTTTCGTGTTTTTTCCTCTTTTCAACGCTGGCTTTATATGAGGGAATTATCTCAAAAGACTGCTCAGAGGCAGAAAATAGACCGCAGACACTATACGCAAACATCGAGACTTCACGTGACTGCCGTGCTAAATCTGTAGATTTCAGCAAGAAGCAGGTAAAACTCTTTCTTGCTTGATAAAAAAGGCCGGGTTATTTCTTTCGAAAACTTCTGTATCCATTGGTATCGGAAACGATTTTGTGCAATTTACAAGTTATATTGATACAATGTTGTTCTGTATGGCATCATAGCATGCATAGTTTTTACAATTTATCTACAAAATACGTATAGGATCAAAAACATTAAATTAATCCATTCCAGAGACTTCCTGTAACACATTAACCATTTCTGTGGCAAGAAACAACCCACCGGGAATAACACAAGCAACATCAAGGTCAACAATATTACAAAGAACGATCAGCGTATTGTTGGCAGAGGGGCTGGCTGAATACTTTGCTACAATTTGGCTGACATATTGGGTGACAGTTCAGCCTTTTTTTAACAAGTTGGAAGAGATTTTATATAGTCATCCAAGTGTAACTCACAGTTAGAATCAGTTCTGTTGTCGGGACAATTCAATTTAGACCTACTGAACACTATAGAAGTTGAAGACGGTTGAAAAAAAGAATGCAATAAGGCAACGGGAGGGATGGCATTCCCCCTAAGAATCCTAAAGTTTGTAGGCCTGCGTCGCAGACGACTGACCGCCGGTAATGTCCGTCGCGAATTAGTCACAATCCTGTTCTAGACTGCCCACGACGTAACGATACCGGAAGGCCTTTCGGAAGGCCCTTTATTTCTGATTGGCTATGGTAAAAGGCATGACAGGCCTGTTCGAATTCGTGACATTTGCCGTTCTCTTATTGAATTCGGTCGTCCGACCTACTTTTCTCTTCAAGAGTGTTTCTAACGGGCAAGATATGTTGTTAATGAGGAGATTTTGAAGAGAATACTTGAGCCGTTGACTGTGTTTGTTTCGCACCTCGGGGGGAATGGGCACTACTACTTTGAAGATACACCAGCGGAATTAAAGGTGAACAGGATCTGCCAGTAGTTTTGTTCTAGTTTTAATCTGCGCTTTGACTGCAATTATCTTTTGCACTCAGAAGCCAGCTAGTCACTAAAAGAACGAAATGTCATGCGAGTTGATGCCTGACACCATAACGAAATTCAATTTTCCAACTTAATTATCGTCGTGTACTCCCAATTCTGTAGCCTAATCCCTTCTTTCTGACGACATAATTTCCTATTTCTGGCGTAGAATGAACCACCAAATACAAACTCTCTTCTCTGAGAAGATTTCTGTCAGCCAGTGTTCTGGCCCAGTCCCCCCGAGTGGGAGCTATTGTGTGGATTGGGCTATCGCCGATCACGTGGCTTACTTTAGCTTACATAATAATACAACAGAATAATGTCAACGGAGTTGGCAAAACGTGTTTCACATCTAGCTAAATTTTTAAGAAGTCACGTTTGGTCTCCTGTCGAGGGCAAACCAGATATTTGACAACGCGTTTTGTAAGATTTATAAGTACAACAAACACTTCAGGCCGAGACCGAAACACTGGGTAGTTCCATATTTTAAAACCTTGCTGAATAGTGTTTCTGGGTCTTCCAATCCGTGTATAGCATGCAGATCACCAGTCTTCCATATTTGTTGAATATATATAAACTTGGTCCTCCATACGATCTCGTAAAGGTGAAATCACAACAAATAACATCGATCATATGATCAGCGACTGCGACCAATCGGGAGACACTGAAGATCACAGACTTTCCCAAACCCGTGGGTTAATTGATAAACACGTTTTTTCCCTGGAAGAAAGTATTTGATTTCGTCTCCTCGTTGGGCGGGGAAGTAGCTCGTTAATTTCAAACTGAGCTTTCTCTGACGCGCTTCGAAAGATAAATAGTGATTTTGTTAAAACTATATTTTTAGGCTCGCTTTCTGCTAAGGCTTCAGGTCGCTAGCTTGCGCGTGAAATTGCCTTTAGACCAATCACGAACCAAATCATATAGCTAATCTGAATCAATAGCTTTATGCTAAAGGTCAATCACTAGACAAGTACTCAGATCCATGGTACGTCGTTGGGGGGGTCTAGCAACAAGGATTTGTGCCACTAATTCGCAGACGGGCATTACCGGCGGTCAAGTCCGTCTGCGACGCAGGCTAAAAGTTGGCGGCTCGCGAAATTGGGCACCTCCACTAACTCACCTCTTAATTAGTCCATAACGGAAGGAAACTACCCCAGCTGCTGGTAAAACGAGGTGAATGGGTCACAGTCTTCAAAAGAATGACAGGAACGGATCAAAGTAACTACAGGCCATTACAGTACTAAACGCCGTTAACAAGATATTTGAACAACTCAGCACGCAGATTACCCAGAGCATAAGATTCGCGATCTCAGCCAGTGTATGTCGCCTACCGCACCACGGTTACAGTTGTGAAACTACTTAGCTATTCTGAAACTAATGCGAAGATTGGAAGACTGCTCTAGACAGTAAGGAGATTGTAGGCATTCTCTCAACAGAACGTTATCTCAAACTTAATACGATCTTATTTGACTCAGACAAGGAAGGAGTCCAAATTGAGTAGGGCCATCAGTACTTGGAAAGATTATAAAGAGAGGTTTGTCGACAATGATCATGTTTTGGACCTATTCTTTGGAACATATGTCAGAATGGTATGTTCTATATAATCAGCAGTAAAACTGTCCATGTACGCCGGACGATCATCAGCTCTACACATCCAGCGCTGATATAACGGAAGTGGAAACGAAACTAAATGCACAAGCCAATGAAGCTGCAGGCTGGTACACAGCCTTAATGCCAACAAAAAATAATCTACTACAATTACTATCAAATTGATGACACGACAATTGAACCTACTAACTTAATGAGGCTCCTGGGAATCAACATAGATAATAAACTGAACTTTAGTGAGCATGTTTAAAATAGTCACCGTCAAAACAGGAAGACAGGTTGGTGTCCTGATTGCGACTCAAAAATCTCATACCCGAAAAGGCAAACTACAGCTGTATAAAACTGCCATTTTACCTCATCTGACTTATTACTCTGTTGTCTGGCACTTTATCAGAGCATCTGACACTCGCAAACTTGAGAGGATCCAGGAGAGGGCTCTAAGAGCAATCTACCGTGATAAAAACAGCACTTACAATGAACTGCTCTCCACTGCAAGACTGCCAACCTTGTACAACGGAAGATTACATGACATAGCAATACTCATGTTCATAAAAAAATGTATGCCCACAATGAATAACTGATCTTTTTAAGCAAGCATGACAACAGGTACAACCTAAGAGATTCAGATTTTATTACTCCTCGGTTTAACACAGTGACTTATGGAAAGCATTCCATTAAGTACTTAGGCCCACAATTATGGGCCAAGATACCTAAAAGCATAAAAACGGCTAGCCTGGGGAATTTCAAACGAGTAACTAGAACAAAGGAACTGGGTATTTAAATTAATACCCATCGTGGCCTGCCTGTAATTTGTGTACAATGTAATAATATAATCATATCATTGCAGTGTCATTCTTAACAGCAGAATGATCTTTTAATATTTTTATTAGCTCTTATATTAGAATTGTAAATATACATATATTTTTTTAATTTTTAATTTGGTTTTAGTGTTGTAAATTAAGTGTCCACAATTAGCAGAAATGCTAAATCCCTTTGACACGGAATAAAGTTATTATTATTATTACGAGTGGAACCGGCTAAGTGCAATATATGGTAAAATTATTACATAACGGATTTTGATCTTCTAATAAACGATCCCCCTTGAGTGTCGTTTTGTTAATAAGCGCCCCTATTCCAATAACCTCCTCCTTCCAATAGACGCCCATATTACGTAAGGACGTACCACGTACAGGAACAAAAAGGTGACATTGTAACACTAAATGGGCACCAGAAGGTGATCAGGTAGACAAAAGTGAGAACGGCGCAGAGAGACACGATGGAGAACTACCTTCTATTCTGACTATGCAAACCTGTATCGTTATAGTTATTAGTGTTATAGTTGCTGTTATTGTTCATTCAAGTGCTTTTTCACACTTCAATGATTATGTCAAAAACAAATAAGCGCCCCGTCCCTAATAAGCGCCCCCTCTCCAATAAGCGCCCTCCCTTGAGCTACCAAAAGTAAATTAGCGCCCCGGCGCTAAATCGAATCATTGCGGTACATCTTTACCGGTATATTATATACAATGAAACCTGCATTGATGAGACACCCTCAGGACAAGGAGGAGTGTTCCTTAATAGAGGTGTCCCTTTAATAGAGGTAATATATTACAAAGATTAATTAGCATTAATTTTGCTGGGTCAAAAGTTTGGGATCCCTTAAAGGAGGTGTCCTTAATAATAAGTAGAGGTTCTGTCCACTGATGTCATACCTGTTACCTCTATAATAAGGACACCACTCTTACTAATACATGCACTTAATTGGTATGTCCCTTCTGTGTCTGTATAAGAGAGGGCAGATAATACATGTGCATATGTGCATACACTTTGGTCTGTCCCTTCGGTGTCTATATTATTTGTTAGCGCGTTGAGATTTTTAAACGCGCAGAAAATAACTTAATTATTATTATTATATTATTATTAGAGAGGGCAGATAAATCAGACCATGATAATTATATATCTTGTGACTTAATTTGTTCTCGAATTAATTTTAATTACCTACACTGCCGGAGTTTATTCCGGTTTACATAGCATGAAGCCGACTAGGAGAATTGCTACTCCCTATAGATGGGATGCTAGTACAACACCAGGTTACCCCCAGCATTTTGCTAGGTTGTCCTAAGAGTTTGCCGGTACCTATTTATACTCCTGGCCATCTTGGGTGGATACTTGAGGCAGTGTGAGAGTAAAGTGTCTTGCCCAAGAGCACAACACCAATACCCTGGATAGGATAGGTTATCACAAAATAAACCACAACTTTTAAATGACTTGAATGGTCAGGCAGAATCAAATTAAGTGATGAACTACATGGATCTAACTAATATAAAGGATAAGACTGGTGTAAATCAGATTTCCTATATTTTTTTATTTTTTTTGGAAGTGAATATAGTTTCCAAATTTGGGAACCAAGTGAATATGATTACAGTTAACCCTTTCGCCACTCGTGCCCGGCCTAAAGTCAGACTGATTGGCATCAATGACATCTTAACATATTTTTAGTAGACAAACCAAGGAAGCCATCACATTTCCACACAGTTATCCAAATATTTATTTAGCTTTTATCCTGGGAATACATGCGCATGTAGCTCTGAAATACAGGGTTAATTTCTAACCCAAAAGCAATACATATAATGAATTGCATGATTTTCCTGGCATATGATGTTGTCTTGTATCACAATGTAATCAGGGTGATGAAAAAAAAAACCTGAAGAGGAAACAAAGATGATTGTATCAATACAATAAAACCATGCATGATTGCTGATGCATCAGCAACATTTAAAAACTACTGATAACATTAAGAGCGTATGTCTGTAATGATCAAGAATCGAAAGTCAGTGGCGAAAATTCGATTTTTTATTTTATTTCGCCAAACATTCCTTTGGATGAACTAGTTTAGGGAAAAATATCAAAAAGTTCCAGCGATTTTGTTTTCGGCTGAATTTTAGAAAAGTTCGAAAAGTATGCTAATTAGCTGTTTTCGCCTTGCGAAACGGCCGAATCATCGCGCAACTTTAGGAAGATGGTGAAAGCGTCAAACATTCTTAATGGACATCAAACGTTGTAGACGTTTTAATATATTGCTGGACATTAAATCCATATGAAAATTATTTAGACATTATATTTAAAAAAATATTTATTGTCCTTTATACAGGTGTATTTTGAATGTCTTTGCGAGGGGCAAATTGAAGGCAAAGTTTGAGCGGTCTAAACGACGTCTGGTACATAACAAATTCAAATCAAAACAACATCAGAATAAACCTTATTTATTATATTTATCACTTGGAAAATTTGGACATTGGAAATCAAGTATTATTCCGTAAGTAAAATAAACCGTCATACCATGTTAGCGAGTAGAATGTGACGCTAATTACGCTAATTGCGGAGTCCTTTCTAGAAATATATTTTCTATAAGAAAAATAAACACGAAATAACGTGTTAGTACTAGCTGCAGCTCTTCTCTGATACTGTAAAAATTTAAGTACAGCCTTTACATGTAATTTCTCAGTGTAGAGGGTTGAATCTCGTATCTCGAAACCGGCTAATTAACTAAATAAATACATCAAATGAAATCAACTACGGATACCCTCATATTAAAATGTTGTGGTTTATCCAAAAGACCAAAACTGCTCCAAATACGCAGCGACATATTTCTAAACAGGAAAAGGCTCGGCAATTGTGAAACTTTTGATCAGCCAATAAAGATCAATATAAAACTCTAAAGAATGAATACCTTCCAACTGTGAAATAGGAGTTACAGGTATCAAATTACGTATTCCTTGTGTTTTAAATAAATTACCAATGTTATCTTAAATTACCCACGGTTTATATTTGTATGCAAAAAATTCTCAAATAGACAGAAATAATATAGAGGAATGAAGACATTCTATAACTAAAACGAGCACAATGTATTTTGATCGTCAACACAAACGATTTTTTAAAAGAAAATGACTCACCCAAACGTATATCTTAAGTAACGCATCTTAGTCACGCAACTTCAAAACGTTAATTTGATAAAGATTCTAAACATGTAATTTAAACTTTAATTTTGGCTCTGACTAGTTCCTTTCTAGTCGATTGGGACACTTGACCATTGTTTTAACTACCACGTTTTCACCTTTGAACCAAAATCTAATAGTCTATAAGCGAGCATTCGAGCATTCTTCTATTAAGAGATGACCAGAGATACCTTGACTCTGTAGCTGAGATTTAATACTATGAAGTACGTTAACCTGAACAAGAGGATATTACCAAGAATTGGCCCTAACAGTGGCGGATATTTTTTGTTTGTATGCATAAGGGTCAAATTGCTGAAAATTCCTCCACAAGAAAAATCAAACCCTACCCACTCCAAGGAAGGTCATGGAAATTCTGAGGGGGAGGGAGTGTTAAAAGCCAACAATTGTGAAGGAAAGTATGAAGCAAAACTAGAATTTCCAGGAGGGTGGGGTTTCAAACCAAAACAAACTTCTGTGAGCTGAAGGGGGGTATGGATATTTTCTGGAACCACACATTGTGGATTTCTCAGCTGACGCTTTTTTAGGTTCGCCTGTGAACTCAGACCCGGCGGTGTACTCCCCGAACTTTTTGGTGGAGATGAATGGCCCTCCATTTTTCGATCTGATACATGATCTTGATGGCCTCGTTTGAGAATTGTAGCCTGCGATCAGACTCAATTTTGAGATCCATGAACCAGCGGCGAAAGCTGTTATTAATTGCAAAATCTAGTTTCTTCTTAGAACCATAATTCCATACTATAGTGTATAAAACATACCCTTTTCAGATCAAAAAGGCCCCACCCACCCACCAATTCTCCAGGACGTAGGACGTAGGTAGCTTTTAGTCTGTTCTTTCACATGTGAAAAGCTGATGACAGACAAGAGTCCGAAATAGAAGGTGACAGCTGATAAAACAAATTTTAAAAATGCAGTACATACATAAATGTTATGGGGGGGGGGGGGGGGGGGGGGGGGTGTGTGCGAAGTAGGGTTTGATATTTCTTGTGATGGAATTTCCGGCCATTTGACCATTATACATACAAACAAAAAATATCCGCCACTGTTAGGGCTAATTTACAGAGTCAGGCATCTCTGGTCATCTCTTAGAAGAATGCTCGAATGCTCGCTTATAGACTATTAGATTTTGGTTCAAAAGTTTTCAAGCGCTCCAAATTGAAAAAGTGGAAATTGACACAATGGTGAAGTGTGCAATCGACTAGAAAGGAACTAGTCAGAGCCAAAATTACATGTGTTTAGAATCTTTATTGAAGTTGCGTGACTAAGATGCGTTACTTGAGGTGAGTCATTGTTTAAAAACAAATGTGTTTGTTGACGGTCAAAATACATTGTGCTCGTTTTAGTTATAGAATATCTTTATTCATCTATATTATTGCGTTCTACGAAGTAGAAGGCATACTAATCTCTTGGTGTGTCTGTGATCTCGTGCGTGTCCTGTGCATACGGCGGACACAGTTCAATTTTTTCGTTCGACCCGCTGGCCGGCCGACCAGCGAAAATTGGTAGGAAGTGACTTTATCTTATATGTCTCATAATTGCTTATGTTTGTACTGAGTTTGTTGAACAGTCAACTTTTGAGTTTGTTGAGCAGTCATTGCACTATTATAACAGTCCAGTACAATGAATGTGTAGTTGTACTTGTACATGTACATGTAGTACACCGTCGAATATATGGTACTAAAATATAATTGAAGTGTTATACTTTTTTATAGTCCGCATACCGGCCATTTAATTGTCATTCAGAGAGCGAGTCGATCTGACTTAAAGGGACTGTGTCACCTGGTGCCCATGCGCGGTAGGGTCCACTAAAAGCTAATTTGCATACGAGTTTTCAGCTTCAATTGGAAAGCGTTCGCCAACGTTTTCAAAGTCGGCGGGAGATTCGAGGAGATGAAGCAGTCGTGAACAAATCTTCGCTAATCTTGGCAATCCGTTGCATCTGGCTCACTCTTGATGTAAACTTATCCTTAAGAGATATCGAACTACAGTTCTATTTAGTTATTTCGGTGTTAGCTTGCTCGATTTGCGAAAAATATCCGATAGAAAGTATTACAGTACTTCAAGGAAATAATCAATGGCAAGAACTAACTACAGTACCATCGAAGGAACAGGCTAGAATTTATGGCTTTATATTCATCGTGGTTTGGAGCAACATTAAAACGCTAGTTACTTATCACATTCAACTTTCGCTGCCCATCTTCTTTCGCTGGAGGCAAGAAAGAAATCAATCGAGTCTTTCGGAAGAAAAACAACAGCTTCAATGGCGGGCCGCTTCAGTTTACTGAATTAATTTTGCCACGGCAGTAGCGGACTTATTGAGCCTTTCCTAGAATTCAGAGAGCAAAATGGTGAAGGATATTATGTATTTGATAATGAATGGATATTACAATGATGTGTTGGTCCTTTGCAAAAACCACAGCGGATTCGAATTCGCTTCATATTCTATTTTTTTCGCAGGGAAGCTCACTACAATACTGGCCGTACGGCACTTGTCACGCTGCACGGAGCAGCTGCACAGTATTTCTATTGAACGTTATTTTACTTTTCAAATTATGAAATTTCAACCTGTTTGCATAAAATAGTCGCCTCTTATACAACTTTTCATTTCTAAAGCAGCTTTTATGTTTTGAATCATAGTTTTCGAAGCGAAATAAAATGTAAAACGCGATTAGCATAATTTTGTTTTGACATTTTGGCGGCCAGCGAAGGCGTACATTCTTCAATGATTTTTGTCAAACTTATGTTAACAGGATTCAGACCATGAATAAACTGCTATGGAAAATAAATGGCAGACATTTTATTTCTCAATATCAAGGTCAAAAAAGCAAGGGGAAGTGTGAATTTAGCGGTTGAATTTGAGTTGAATGTTTTTGCCGGAAAGTCACGCAAGAGTTGTTCCGTTAAATTATCGTCTTATGTTATCAATAACCTCGTTCAGTTATAAATATTGCAGCTACGTTGACACTAATTTACAGAAGCCTACTCAAAATAAAATACTTCACTCCAGATTACCGATAAACTGCGAAAAAGGTCGTATGCAAATTAGCTTTTAGTGGACCCTACCGCGCATTGTCACCAGGTGACATAGTCCCTTTAAACTCCGGTCATATTTAATATATATATACACTGCCTAATATAAAACTCCGAGCTACTGAACAATTTTGAGGTTTATTTCGCCAAATATAATCATAAATGTATAAAATAACACATTGAAGGTATGTAAATTTTTCTTTGAAATTTAATCCACAGGTCAACTTTTTAACTTGGTTCTGCTAGCATATATTAATGTTGATTCCAACTTCATACAGGTACCCTCTGATCTATGACTGAAACTGGGGGAAAATATATGTTTTTGAGGGTGGCCAATGACTTTTCTGTTCTTTAGTTACAACTTGCATATGGTTTCATAATTGCACCGAAAGCCCAGATTGCGTGACTATAAACTGTGCCTGAACGTGAGTAAACTGTACATAAATTGTACACTGTTTTTAAATGTCTCTAACTTTTATGTCTGCAACTCGAAAACCCACCGTCCTTAGCCTTTTGAACGCACTTTAATAATCTGTGATTACGCCTAGTTTATGTCTATTTGAGAATTTGTTGAGTACAAGGATAAACCGTGGTTAATTTGAGGTAACATTGGTAATGTATTTAAAACACAAGGAGTGCGTAATTTGATACCTGTAACTCCTATTTCACAGTTGGAAGGTATTCATTCTTTAGAGTTTTATATCGATCTTTATTGGCTGATCCGGTCTTTTACAATCAAAAGTTTCACAATTGCCGAGCCTTTTCCTGTTTAGAAATACATCGCTGCGTATTTGGAGCAGTTTTGGACTTTTGGATAAACCGCAACATTTTAATACGAAGGTATCCGTAGTTGATTTCATTTGATGTATTGATTTAGTTAAATAACCGGTTTCGAGATACAAGATTCAACGCTACACTGAGAAAATTACATGTAAAGGCTGTACTTAAATTTTACAGTATCAGAGAAGAATTGCAGCTAGTACTAACACGTTATTTCATGTTTATTTTTCTTATAGAAATTATATTTCTAGAAAGACTAGAAAGGACTCCGCAATTAGCGTGATTAGCGTCACATTCTACTCGCTAACATGGTATGACGGTTTATTTTACTGACGGAATAATACTTGATTTCCAATGTCCAAATTTTCCAGGTGATCAATATAATAAATAAGGTTTATTCTGATTTGATTTGAATTTGTTATGTACCAGACGTCGTTTAGACCACTCAAACTTTGCCTTCAGTTTGTCCCTCGCAAAGACATTCAAAATACACCTGTATACAAAGGCCAATAAAAACATTTTAAAATATAATTTCTAAAAACTTTTCGTATGGATTTAATGTCCAGCAATATATTAAAATGTCTACAAAGTTTGATGTCCATTGGAAATGTTTTACGCTTTCACCATCTTCCTAAAGTTGCGTGATGATTCGGCCGTTTCGCAAGGCGAAAACAGCTAATTAGCATAATTTTCGAACTTTTCTAAAATTCAGCCGAAAAAAAAATCGCTGGAACTTTTCGATATTTTTCCCTAAACTAGTTCACCCAAAGGGATGTTTTGGCGAAATAAAAAAACGAATTTTCGCCACTGATTTCCGATTCTTGATAATTACAGGCATACGCTCTTAAAAAGAAACATGGAAACAACTACGGTAAATGAAGATTTTGGCTTCAGTGAAAACACCTACATTGCATTTAGCTTGGTTTGTTTGTTGCCCCATTTAAGACCATGTATAGATCTTATTCATAAATGGCGGCCGATTAATTATTATTTTATATTCATGCTAATCAGGCCCCCTAGCCTCGTTAGTATGTGCAAAATTCAAAATAAATTTTACTCTAAAATGAGGCTAGGCAGGCTGATTAGCATGAATATAAATTAATTAATTCACCGCAATTTATGAACAAGGTCTATACGAACGCATAATTTTTAGATCACTATAAAACATCACGTGGTCTGAAATGGGCAATTTACATATGAAGCTAAATAGGTATATTTATTTCATAATACTACCATTTATTTTTTTCTGAAGCGTATTTGTGGTCCGGAATCCTAAATCCTTGAATCTGATTGGCTAATCGTGCGCTCTCACCCGGTCCAGCTTTTCCCCATACGGACCGGAAACGCCGGACCAGACCGTATTTTTTCCTTCGCTGTCGCAAAACAAAATAACCTTCCGTAGGGACGCCGCAATTTACTCGGGTAGAAGATTTTGCTTAGATATTTAAAACTGCCAGGCTGCTTTTAAATACTGTTAAAACCACAAAAACCCATTGATCAAGCCAAAGCGGGATAAATTGCCCGCGAACACGGCGGAATCGTAGCGTAGGCATGCGCTATCCAAGCGAAAACATTTTAATTTCAGCTTTTACTGAATTTCTCGCATTATATTGCTCTGTTATCGTTGTCAAGTGAATGGAGAACTACGCAGTGGAATTAAAGAGCTTGCATTTCTTCAAAAAGGCGAGTGTTCAGAACATTT
This sequence comes from Desmophyllum pertusum, assembly GCA_029204205.1. Lineage (NCBI taxonomy): Eukaryota > Metazoa > Cnidaria > Anthozoa > Scleractinia > Caryophylliidae > Desmophyllum > Desmophyllum pertusum. The sequence goes on along the minus strand of MU825451.1, from coordinate 123,403 downwards.
TAACCGAGATAATTTGAGTTTGTTCACTTTGTTGTTTTTTTAAATCAGTTTCACGCTCGCTAGTTTAATAACGTGCGGTTTTTAAATTACAAATCTCCGAGTTTAGATTCAAGTCCTTAGTTTTAATCATTTGCTTTTCGTTTCTTCTTTTTCCTAAACGAAGCTTCCGTTAAGTTTCATTCAAGAAAGGGCTTAGAGATTTATACCGCTAGTCCAGAAAGCGTTGAAACTGAATGCAAGCGTACAGCTTGTCAAGGCTTGGCATAAAATGAAAATTGTAAATTGTCACCGAATGCAAAAATTAGATTAAACATGGGAAATGAAACTATAGAAAACTGAGGAAACATTTTTGGTCGAAAAATGCTTTCATGATTCAACGGAAGTAAGATTGTCCTAAAATTTGCTGGTTGCGACTTTGAATGGTTTTTGTGATACCGTAGCTTAGCCGTAGCTTCACATTTCATTTGCTTTTTAGTGATTAAATTCCGTTTGAGTCTCCATCGTCTGTTCTTCGCAGCTACCTTTCTGCATGTAATTACATATTTTGGTGTCAAAATTAATCGTCTGAGTTTCTTGTTATTTGGATTAATATAAGCTTAAGTTTGATTTCTTCGGTAGTTTTATAGCGACCTTGTGATAATCTAATCTGTTTTTCACGCGCGCGCGGGAAAAAACAAATTTTGCAAAAACAAGCTTTCAAGATTTCTAGCATTACCAAACCAAGTAGGAAAAAAATAAATACGTTATTTACCGGTCTACAAGCATGGACAATAGTCTTGGGACACTTTGTATTTTTAAGGTATTTCCTACCTGTTTTAACAAACTAACCATATTTTTCACCCCAGTACCCCCCCCCCCCCCCCCCCCCCCCCCCCCCCCCCCCACAGACAATGTTGAATCCGCGTGGCCAGAGTGCTGCTTACATTACAACATTGTATGGGAGGGGGAGGAGGGGGGGGGGGGGGGTCTTAACGTTAAAACAGCATTTTCGTGGTGGACAACTGTAATTTCCATATTGCGATAGTAATTGTGCCGAGTGTCCCAGGGACTTTTGACCATGATTGTAGGTCGGTCCGTATAGGAAAAAAACCGTGCCCACGGAGGGCCGTACTCAAGACCTCGGGCCGGTTTTTTCCTATACGGACCTCCCGCCCGGTAAATAACATATATATCTGCTCTATTTTCCCCCCTCCCCTCTCTCTGTGGGAGACGCCGGTGGCCTAATAAATTTGCTCGCTTGACGCTTGTTCAGTTGTTGTAGCACCCAGGAAGCGATAATTGATGTATTTACATTTTAAAGTGTATACTATTCAATTGACCCATTTTTATCTCGGGATGACGTCATTATGACGTAATCCCGAGATGTTGGTGTGGAGTATTCGGTCACTCATGTCTAAGATGTGGACAAAAGAAACGTATGAAAAATTGAATTACGAGATTTTGCTTCTGACAACGCTTCTAGTACTACTGCAACGGCGCAAGATATATATTTGTGTCACTTGAGTCGCGGTTTTCCTTGTGGTACACGTCTACAAGTTACGCAGCGAAGGTCTGGGATCGAGAATGAAGTTACTCGTGCAAAAGACTCATGCGTGTAGCGTCCAAATTCAGAATATAATCATCAGAAGCTATATTTATTGATCTGATTTCCCACAAGTCACTGACGTGATTTGTCCCAAATCAGGACATTTTAGGGAAAAGGACAATATCTACAAATTATTGTTGAAATTTCCAAAACAAAATTATTGAAAAAGCGAGTAACTTGAATGAGATCCACACGAGTGTTTTGTCTACTAGCGGCTGTCTCAACAATCAAGCTTCAAAATTCTGTTCGATACAGTGGACATTTTCCTAGTAGGCTTTACGAGCTGAAATATTTCCTGAAGTTGATCAGCGTATTAAGTTTATTACAGGAATCGCATCGAAAATTAAATATTTGGAGAGCAAAGACGAATGTCTGCAGGCAACATCATGTATTGTTGCAAACTAGTGTATGAAATCTGACTGCGACCTTAGCACGTTATAAGATCTCTTTAACTTTACACCAAGGGTGTAACGCAATACAGTTAACTCTCGCCTTGCGGACACCCCGTTATTACGGACACCCGCTATTAGGGACACAATCCAGCCCTCTACCCGTCAAAAGCATTAGAGGTTTGAAAATGACTCGCGCTATTTCGGACTCTCGCTATTACGGACTCTCGCTATTACGGTCTCCAAACTACGTCCCGAGGGTGGCCGCTGTAGCATAAAATTAAATTAAATTAAAAAAAAAATAACAAAATTACGAGATTTTGCTTCTGACAACGCTTCTAGTACTACTGCAACGGCGCAAGATATATATTTGTGTCACTTGAGTCGCGGTTTTCCTTGTGGTACACGTCTACAAGTTACGCAGCGAAGGTCTGGGATCGAGAATGAAGTTACTCGTGCAAAAGACTCATGCGTGTAGCGTCCAAATTCAGAATATAATCATCAGAAGCTATATTTATTGATCTGATTTCCCACAAGTCACTGACGTGATTTGTCCCAAATCAGGACATTTTAGGGAAAAGGACAATATCTACAAATTATTGTTGAAATTTCCAAAACAAAATTATTGAAAAAGCGAGTAACTTGAATGAGATCCACACGAGTGTTTTGTCTACTAGCGGCTGTCTCAACAATCAAGCTTCAAAATTCTGTTCGATACAGTGGACATTTTCCTAGTAGGCTTTACGAGCTGAAATATTTCCTGAAGTTGATCAGCGTATTGAGTTTATTACAGGAATCGCATCGAAAATTAAATATTTGGAGAGCAAAGACGAATGTCTGCAGGCAACATCATGTATTGTTGCAAACTAGTGTATGAAATCTGACTGCGACCTTAGCACGTTATAAGATCTCTTTAACTTTACACAAGGGTGTAACGCAATACAGTTAACTCTCGCCTTGCGGACACCCCGTTATTACGGACACCCGCTATTAGGGACACAATCCAGCCCTCTACCCGTCAAAAGCATTAGAGGTTTGAAAATGACTCGCGCTATTTCGGACTCTCGCTATTACGGACTCTCGCTATTACGGTCTCCAAACTACGTCCCGAGGGTGGCCGCTGTAGCATAAAATTAAATTAAATTTAAAAAAAAATAACAAAAAAATAAAAAAAATAAAATTAAAATAAAAAATGAAATAAAATAAAAAATAAAATAAAACAAAATAAAAAAATAAAAAGTAAAATAAAATAATTGTTTAGTATATACCAAACCAGTGAAATAGCTAGCTCCAATATTATAGATCTATTTTACCGCGAAAAAATTGGAAAAAAATCCTTTAAAAGTGGAACCCTACGCGCGACCAAGGACAGCGCGGGAAAAGTCACATGACAACATCGATCAGGCGATCAACATGTCTCGTATGTTGGACTTTGACGATTTCAAGGGGAAAATTATTATTTTTTCCGTTGTTACTGATAGACCAAAAGCGACGAGTTCTATTTTCTCGTATTTTACAAGTTCTGTCAGTTACTATTGCCTGAGAAACTGATGTTGAAGCTGCAAGTGCCGTTATAAACTGAACAAGATGGTCACGATGCTGCCTATAAACCGAAGACGATTTCGTAATTCCAGTTCAATTATTTCTCACATGTGACTGCATCCAGCGTCTGATGTTACTGCTTTTAATTTACCGGAGGGGAGAAGCCGTAAAGTTTGGAGAAGCCACAGCATTTGGGCAGTTCTTGATCATGATACGGCAACAAGAATATTTTCTAGCGTAGTGAGACCGAGATTTGTCGATCCGAATACAAAACTAAAATCGTTGGCAGGTTTGAAACAATTACAGGGACTTCTTGCTTTTGAAAGACACTGCTGTATTCAGGATTTCAGGTAGGAATTGCATTTTAAAGTTAGTTGGACTGGACAGCGTTTGAAACCACTTCAAAGACTTAAGCTTAACTGTTCGAAATTATTTACAACTGAGCGTTGTCATGTTCTTACTCTAGCTATTTTCTCGATAGTAAACAAAACTTTTTGTACGACATTTTTGGCGATTTTATTTAGTAACACGACTAAAATTGCTGCTAATGAACACCTCTAAATATCTTCAGGTATTTTTGATAACACACTGACGTGAAGCGGCCTCGTTTATGGAAGTAATTTCTGCTTTGATCAAAGAAGCAAAACGCCGGCCATTTTGTTTTGCTCGGAGGTGAATAGCAAAGACTATTCACCTCCGAGCTAGCCAATCAGAACGCGCGAAAAGCACTATTCACTGGTTTGGTATATACTAATGTATAATATAAAACTAGTAATACGTGACTCGCAGGTCCTCGCGAAGCTTTTGTTGCCTAGTAACGGGCACGCTGCGATTTGATCTGCAAGGTTCCAAGAATCGCTGCAAGGTTTCTGAGAATCGCCGGACGAACGCCGTGTTTTTGCTATGCCACCGGGTTTTGGTTTCGATTGGAGTTCGCTCGTCTCCCGACATCCGTAATAAATTGTAGCGCTCTTGTACTGTTTTCCCCACTTTTCCGTCCGAATGATCTGAAACCACCTCGCTTTTGTAGGTAAAATCTTCTTCGCAATATCGGATTGGCGAATTATTTTCAGACACAAGTCTTCACGTCTACAATGGAAACTAAGCCATATGTTGATCGTACTTTGAGACATTCCTGAGTCGTCTTTCCTTTTCCTGTTGTTGATAACGGATTTAATAAAGCCGGGTTTTTTTTTCACAAATGACCCGTATATAAATTCGTTCGATAAACAAACTTGGAGTAAAAATTGTTATTCTTCAGCAGCCGTTCCTGTTTCTACATTTAATACGTCTACAAAGATTACGTCGAAGTCAATGTTATTAAGCAAAGAAAAGGGGGTTAAAAAAAAGAACGGCCTGGATTCGAACCGAAAAAAAAAAAAACACATTTAGGATTTGAACTCACGCCCTCAATCCCGAAGATCAGATTTAAAAGTTAGCGCCTTAAGCCATTAGGCCACGAGCGCGCCGTGTGACGTCATGACATCCCCCAACTCCACAAACATTTATGATCGTAAAGGCCACACGAGAATTGCTCTCGCGTGAGCTCTTGGGGGACAGAATTATAAACCCCGCTACGCGAGGAATAAAATAATAAAATAAAATAAAAACAAATAAAATTAAAAATAATAAAATAAAATAAAACAAATAAATTAAATTAAAAATTAAATTAAAAAAATTAAATACAAATAAAATAATCCCGAGTTGCCCTCAGGGCCACCTTTGATCATTAATGTAATGATCTGTAATGACACCAGCAGGGGGGGCTAGCAGCGAGGCCTGGGACCTAGTATATATGATTGCACATTTAAGAAATTTGGCCGAGCGAGACTAAGTACTGGTTTGTTTAAAATAAACACGGCGGACATGGCGTGCGTTTGTGTTCGTTCAGAAATATTTTGGCGATTCCACGTTAAAATATCTATGTGAACGATTCGGTCGCTGTTTAACTGAACTTTGGTCATTGTGGGACACCATGGATGAAAATTCCACAGCAAACTCCCGTAGAGGTACGTTTCTCGAATGATTGACATATTTCTTTACTTGTGCGATCATGTATAGCGGAAAAGCGGCAAGATCAAAGGGCGCTGCCTGCCCCCCCCCCCCCCCCCCCCCTGGACACCAGGGTTCAGATATAAAACTATTCCCTGACCGCGGGAAAATATTCATTGCTGAATGTACATGTAAACATGACATTTGATATTGTACAGTCTTGCCAGGACTTTCGCTTTCACAGAAAACAAAATTCAATCTTCTTTCGCGACGAGAAACACGCATAGGTGTGTTTTAATCGCCTAGGCGATAAGTAGTAGTAGTAGTAAGTAGTAGTAAAACTTTATTTAAACACGGTGTCAATTCACAATACATGCTCTTCCATCGAGCCGTGTATTAAATTAATTACAATAATAAATGATTACAATAATAAATTAAATTACCTAGCTAAATATGTTATTTACAAAATTATGTATAATCTATAAAAATTACTAACTATTTATTAAATTCGATAAATATTAAATACATGATTTAAAAGAGCTAAGAGTGGGCTGTGCCTTAGTGCTCAAAGGCAAGCTGTTCCAGAGGACGGAACCGCGATATTGAAAACTTCGTTTGCCTGCTTCAGTACTAGGTCTAGGAACGAAGAGGTTGTATTTCGAATTTCTTAGATTGTGCGAGTGGACACTGGATGTAGTTTCAAAAATACTATTCAGACGAGTCGGAGAAAGATTATGGAGAGTCTTAAACAGAATAACTGCTAGTTGCTTTGAACGCCTTCGCTCCAGAGAGTCCCAGCCTAGGTCATCGAGCAAAACGGAAGATCTAACATTTAGGTCAGAAAAAGTGATTAGACGCGCGGTTCTATTTTGGAGTTTCTGGAGTCTTTCAGATTGACAAACACCAATACTGCCCCATACGGAGCTGCAATAGTCAAAATATGGTTGGATTAGAGCGTTATAGATCATAATAAGAGTCTCGCGAGGAACCAAGTTCCTAACACGTTTGATGGCCCCGAGGCCCGCGGATACTTTCTTGACAATATTGTTAATATGGGAGTCCCATGATAAGGTCTCATCCAAATCAATGCCAAGATACTTGTAGATTTTAGCTCTTTCTAGGGAGTGTTTGTCAATCTTAAAGTCAAAACTGGTGGTTTAAATTTGCTAGCTTGTTATGGCTACCAATAATAGAATACTTGGTTTTTTTTGCATTAATACTAAGTTTATTTGCTTGCAACCAAGTCTGAATTTCAGCTAAATCGCTATTTAACTTTGATTGTAGATCTATTGGATCACTAGTGCTTAGAGTAAGACTAGTGTCATCGGCATACATTCTTGGCGTAGAGTATAGGGAACATGCAGGGAGGTCGTTGATATAGACTAAGAACAGTAGAGGTCCCAAGATCGATCCCTGTGGGACACCGCAAATAATGGGGCGGTAGTCTGACATATGACCATTTACAAAGGTTTTCTGTTTACGATTTGTTATATACGACGTAAACCATCTCAGGGTTAAAGAATCGACCCCAAGAAGTTGTAGTTTTTGCAATAATATCTGATGATCTACAGTGTCAAAAGCTTTTTTGAGATCGAGAAAAAGTACCCCATTTATGAGACCATTGTCTATGTTTGAGTACCACTCATTTGTAGCCTCTAGAAGGGCAGTTTGGGTGGAGTGTAGGGGTCTAAAACCAGACTGGGTGTCAGCTAAAAGATCGTGCTCTATTAGATATGCATAGAACTGATCAAAAACTATTCTTTCTATCAATTTACTGACCACTGGCAAAACAGAGATCGGCCTGTAGTTGTTGGGGTCACTCTTTCCCCCATCTTTGTATACGGGCGATATTCGCGCCATTTTCCAATCATCTGGGAAGCCAGCAGTAGTAATAGACAAGTTTATTATATGGGTTAAAGATGGCGAGACAATTTGTGCTGCCTCTTTTAATAAGCGACAAGATATCCCATCAAGACCACTAGATTTATTTAAAGGAAGCGAGTTAATAAGTTTCAGGACAATATCATTGGTCGTTTCTGTCAAGGTAAAGGTATGTGATACGGGAAGGATATAACTACTAAAGTCGCTATTTGATGGGGGAATTTGGCTGGCAAGCGAAGGCCCTACTCTTGAGAAATGATTATTTAAAACATCACTTATTTCTTGAGGAGAGGTATAAGAAACATCCCCAGTTTTGAGCGCGTTAATTCTAGTTGGCTGTGTTGTTTTGGCCATAATAAGATTGATTCCTTTCCAAGAGTTCTTAATATTTCCACAGTTAGCTTCGAAATATGTATTATAGTAAGAGGCTTTAGCTCGTTTTATCGCTTCGTTCACTTGGTTTTTAACAGATTTATACCTTGACCAGCTTTCATCTGTTCTTAGTCTACAGGCAATCTTTTTGAGCTTGTCTCTTTCGTACATCAATTTCTTTAGGCCAGAGTTTAGCCATGGTGCGGGAACACTTCTCACTTTCTTTTGTCGATAAGGTGCGTGAAAATTTGAAATATGGAGAAACAGGTCCCTCCATAAAGTCCAAGCAGAATTTGGATCATTGAGGTAGGTTACAGTATGCCATGGAGCCTGGCTTAAGTCTTCCCTAAAACTGGCGGGTTCAAAGTTTTTAAAATGTCTGCTAGAGATAATATTTGAGGGGCGAGTTGGGACACATAATTTGCTGATGGCATAAATAAGTGAATGATCACTAATGCCGACGTGAGAAACGTCAGAATGTGAGAATTTACCAGGATTATTTGTTATGAACAGATCTATTGTTGTAGCAGTGCTCGCAGTTATTCGCGTAGGACTTTGAATTAACTGATGAAATTGATATAGATTACATACGTCAAGAAACTTATTAGTTTGATGATCCAAGGGAACAGCTGCGATATCGCAGTTAAAGTCCCCAAGGATGTTTGTTTCTAGATCATACTGCTCAAGTTTCTCAAGAGCAGACTCGAAAGCATGCATCGTTTCGTTTGTTGAACCTGGAGGTCTATACCACGTCCCAACAATAAAGGGTTTGGCCTTAGGTTTAATCACTTTAACACAAAGTAATTCTAGTTTTTCCTCCAGGGTTTGCATGCATTCATAGTTTATAGAATTTCTAATATAAAGCGCTACTCCCCCACCATTTCAGGTGTGAAGAAACTGTCAACTTTTCAAACTTACCAAACTTAGCTGAGGTCCAATCATACTTTCCACATCCACTGCTTGGCTTTTATAACCAGAATGAAATAAGAGCTCTTAAAAAGTGACCACTGGTACCCTATCAAACAAAAAGGTAATGAGTAATATAAAGCAAAGAAAGGTCTACATACCGACATATTGTAGCTAACACATGCAGTTGCCACACCAAAATGTAGCATGAAGGAAGTAGGAGTATTGCTACTCTCCATGGATAGTATGCTATTCCATCACATGTTACCCCTAGCATTTTGTCAGGTTTACCTTAACAGTTTGCTGGTACTCATTAATATTTTGTACTCCTTGGTGGGAGAGGGTATTATGTGAGTAAAGTGTCTTGCCCAAGGACACAACATAATGACCCCATCCAGGGCTTGAACATGGACAGCTCGATCCAGAGTCCAGTACACTAAATATTAGGCCACAACAGGTTTTTAGTCAGAGGAATACCATCCCTTTAATAATTCAGATGAGAAATACCAGGCCTTTAATAGTTCAGATGATAAATACCAGGTCTTCAATTGTTCAGATGAGAAGGAGAAGGTACTTCCCTAATCTGTGATAACTGTTAGTATTATCCTAGCATCAATAAAAATCGATAGAAAATTCAATGTGAATATGAAACATTAATAATGACTAATTTCTATCGATTTTATCAAAGAGTATCAATTATCACATGAATGTGCAAAATTAGATAAATTGCCCTTACCCAGACATGCAAAGTGCAGTGAAATTATCTTTACAAGCTAAATAATTGTCCAGTTTGAATGTGTTCTTTCACGTCAACACATGCCAAAAGTCTGTGTATCAAAAGTTGCAATAATAATTAAAAAAATCCTGTAGCAGCTTGGAACCTTCTCATAAATCGCCTTTAGTTTATATACAGATTACAAACAGTCTCAAATAGCCATGCAATTTAAATAACATAACAAAGTGAAATGAAAACGTAAGTATCGGAAATCTTCGAAAAGGTTCTACATGCGAGAAATAACACGTACATGTATAAACATTCGGTTAAAAACGAGGTATGAACGTTTTTGCACACTGACTATGTACAAACAGGTTGTCTCGAGCGACAGAAATTATTTATTCTGTGATGGCCGCTTCCAGCAATAACTCAAACTACGCACACTACAATCTCCGTTTGTGTTTCGAAAATCAGAAAGGCTTACTATAAAACAAATCAGCTTAAAAAGTTTGAATATGTAAACAAAAAACTCTCAGTATAACGCTCGGAGAAAGTGTACATGTACAACTGTTTAAATAATTATTTTCGCTACCATATTTTCAACTTACCAAACTTTAGCTGAGACCCGAACTGAAGTGCAATCGTCCTTTCTGCTTTCGTCGTGAGCCGGAATGAAATACGAGCTGTTGAAGGTACCGTACATATCAAACAGAAAGCTAATGATTAATACCGAGCAAGGAAAGCTCTAAAAGCTTTCTAGCAAACACAAGAAATAAGCTCAATTACGTTGAGCGGTTAAGCTTTTTTTCAGGTCGATATGACCTGTCGACTAAGCTTGTAGAAGCAATAAAATGTAGCACTTAGCTGCGTTTCTCTCCTCGACAGATGACTCCACTTCCGGAGAAAAGTACAAATGTAGTCTTGCCGACTGTCCAAGAAAAGTTTAGCCACTCTTGATCAAATACGAAAGCACGAAGAAAATATTTTGCAAGCCAATTTTCTCCCTTTCTCCTCCGCGATCCACAAAACAACGACAACACGACGATTCCGCTATCCAGCCGCGAAAGAAGGCGCAAAAATACAGCGCCTCGCTTTGGTGTAGGAACTCGCACCAGGCTTTCTTCGCCAAGTTTACTCGTGTCCAGTCTCTCGCATCGTTTTTGGAAAATTACATCTATCTACGCTATGAAGAAGTAAAAATGGCGGAAAACTGTCAACGGAATCAGAAGAAGCATATATTCAAACCTCTCATCGAAGTTTGCTTTTAGTTTTAGATTGAAAAGTCGCTGAACAGTATCGAAACAGGAGGCAATCCAAATGTTACTGTATCTCTCACCCGTTTATTATTTTACAGAAAAAAATAAAGCGGTCTTTTTAATAATTGTACTTAAATATCTATAATTTAGTTAAAATAAATTAGAGTATAATAACGTTTTGAAGCAATTGAAAATATTAAAAACGATATGGTCACGTGATCTATGACGTCATAAAAGCGACGTTGCCAAAAACGTAAACTTCACATGAACATCTAGCCTCCTCCGCAGGCAACTCCCCGGGGTCTGGGGCAAGAAAGGGGCAAAAGAGCGGGCACTGGGGCCGAGGCGAGCGAAAGGCGGGGTTGCCTGCCAAATCCCAACGTACTTTCTACCGTCTGCGCATATCGGCCGCGCATTACAATTTGATCTTAGCCCAGCTGGGTAAGTATGAGTTTGGTTGTAAACAATATGGCGTCGATGGTCGAACTAGAAGTGACAAACTAGCGTCCATAAAGCAGCAGGATGAAGAAACTATTCTACGTTTACTGTGACGTGGTCGTCCTTTCAAACTTCCTTCACGGCAAGTAGCATAAAGGAGGCTGCAACAAAATTTGCTTACGGTTTGTTTAGTTTTAAACATTCAACTACATTCCGAAGAAGACAAGAAGCCTGTTGCTTTTAATAAACAGTGCAGTGTAAGGGAGAAAATGGAGTACTGTACTTGGCATTTATCTCTGAAGAAGCCTCTTGTTGTGCTCAGTAAAATTATAAAAGGTAACTTCGTAGAATTTTGAGTTCATTTGTATTTTATGTTACAAAATATATTGCTGTATTTTCAAATGGTCTACTAAAAAGTATAACTGAGGCACATCCGATGCACTCAACGTGGTTCAAGCCGTTCAAGCTGTAATCCAATTAACTTAAAGCCTTAAATATGTTGAAGCTATATTTGGCTGGAAGTAGCCAGAAGTGCATCCAAGAAAATGATCTGTATAGCTTTTCAAGCTTTGGCTATTAAAAACAAGCACTTTGTTCCAGTGGTGTTGTTGCAAAAATGTTTGCATTTGCTTATAATATTACGAGGTTTTAGCAGTTACTAGAGTTACTAGTATTTTCAGAAGTAATAGTATCTCTATCACTGTTGGCCTAGATCTAGGCCCAAATGCAATTCGATAGGTCCTTCTGAGTGCATGGTTGTATTACTTTGTTATCAAGCACAAAGCTTAATTGATAGACTGACTTTTTGAGTACAAGCTGGCTTGAGTTTAGCAAATAGGCTATGACATGATTACCTTTCAAAGCTTTTAGCTGATTGGACCAAAACTGTATTTTGTATATACCTGTGGACCTTTATGTGCTTGTTCCTGACAATTCAACCTTTGACTGTTGGGGAGTGTTCAATTTTTCTCCAAAAGAACTCTAAACCCCTTTGGTGACTTAATCCACATTATAATGTTAATCGGTACAACTGATCACAACAAAAAAATACGAGTTTTTGTGTTTTAGCCCATAATTTGAACCTTACCTGGTAGTAGTTTGTATAGCATGATCGTCCAGGTTAGGGTAGTCCTGAAAAGGACTGTTGTTGTTGACTGACATTTTGACAACCTGAGCGGAAATCATCTTCAGAGTCAAGTCAATGAAAGAAATATTTCACCCTTGCATCTGTTCATGACTTTAACCCTTTAAGCCCTAACAGTGATCTACATTTTATTTTCTCGTTACAATCATAATAGAATGTCAAACAGACGGGTGTTGAGAATATATCATCAACAAGGAGAAATTGTCATTATTTGACATCAAATTATCAGAATTAAAACTACAAAAAAGTATGTTAGTAAGGAGAATATATGTGTTGATATTTGGGGCTTTAAGGGTTAAGCTGGTTGGCTTCCAGTAGAAAATCTACATGGTTATCAATTTTTATGGGTGAGGAACGGTTTCATTCACCGGTATGAAATAATAAAGATTGTTAAAAACATAGGTTTTTATCAAAGGGGTGGTGGTCATATTAGGTGGAATATTTGATATTCAAGCAACTTGAGTGTTTCAGGCTGTTTTATTGTTACAGGATGTCCACACCCCTCCCCTTAGAAGGTAAAATTTGGAAATAGTCCTATTGGTGGTTTGCATCAATGTTACCAAGACTGTTCGCTTGCATGAACAATATCAGAAAATTAACAGCTTATAGAGCAGGCAGAAAGAAACGTTCTGTCCAAATTATAGCTTTGTATCGTTTTTCATAACCGAGTTATTACGAAAATAATTTTCAGAAAATTACAGTATTTGGTATGCAGCCGCCATGTTGGTGCCCTTCTTTGGGACACCAATATGGCGGCCATAAAAACTGTACACGAAGTAGAGTAGATTCTACCATCAATATCATTAGCTTTTACTTCAAAACTCTTTAGATATCACTTCTAAATTATTATCACGTATAAAAATTTAAAAATGACATAAAATACCCGTCTTTGTGACAGTTCAAAAACACGTTCATCCGGGACATCGCAATATATACCACATATATACCATATACGGGGATGTGCCGCCCAATAGTGTATGGGTTTTCACAACCTACATTCATAAACAGGGTATGGACCGGTATGAGTTATGCTGTCATAGACAGGGTACATGGGTGCCCTTCAGTTATCAGGAATGATTTCCCCTGACATTTTCTGCAGGCCCAGCTGCCATCCGACCTTGCTTCCGACAAAAACAATATCAATGAATGTCAACAACAGATCACTCATACACACCCGTGGAGGTGGAGAGGATCACGACCCTACACATATCCTAACTCAAACTTGGGTTGAGTATTCCCCCCCCCCCCCCAGATATTTATGTTCATGACTACATTTACCAACAATAACTCATTACACTTAGGCCCAGTTCAGACGCCGTACTTCATATGGGCTGAATTGAATTCGATGAATTAAGTTCATGTGAAGTATGGCGTCTGAATCAATTCGGATCGGCTTAGCCGTTCTTCCAGCCTGGCTTAGCCAGGAATAATGGCTGTGGACCAGCTTTGATTCAGACGCTGAACTTCACATGAGCCGAAACAAATGCATGAATTATTATAAATGTATTTTTTGATATAACAGCAATTTTCCCCTATTGGCTGAATTAAGCTTGGCGTCTGAATCAATTCAGCCGGTCTAAATTAATTTGGGTTGGCCTAAATTCAAATTCGATTCGGCTCATGTGAAGTGCAGCGTCTGAACTGGGCCTTAACACTTCAAGGTAATCTAATATAGTTTCATCATCATCATCATGTCTTTCTCAGGCCCCGCCACGCTTCTCAGACTTTTACACAGATCCCCGTATATATAGTTTCATATAGTTTAGGTTTGAAAAATTCTGGCAACCATAGTACCTCATCGACTTATGCTTATAATTTTAATTATCTATAAAACTACAATATCCTTGATGTGTTACTTGGCAATGCAAAATGTTTATTTCATAAAATCATAAATGGTATTAGCTCATCTCGCTTGAAAACTTTCTGTGAAGAAATGATTGAAATTCTAGCGTAATTTTCGGCTGTAGTCGAATGTGTGAAAGCCGAACTAAATTATATATATGATACAGTAGACTGAACAGAAACAATCAATTTATACTTTCTGGTCATTAAAATCGCTGCAGCTGTCGAGTCATTGATATCACAATAGTGATCCATCAATCATTAGCCATTGAAATAACTGCTAGCGAGTGCTATATTCATCCTGTTTACCTTTTCTTTTAGTTCCCTTCGGAGTGACTATAGCAGTCCGCACTTCAATTTTTTTAGCGGCTGCCTCCGGAAGGTTCTTTCACCTCTTCGGAACGGTTTACACGTCTTTCAGCGAGGGTTTTCTTCATAATTGAAACTTCTGCTGTGCTTTTCTCGATTGCCTTATTCTTTGTCCTAAAATTTTGAATTTCTTTCCGGTAACTTTTGCTATAAAGGACTAGAATTTTCGAACTCCCACTTCGGTCCGCCATTTTACTTTGGTTTAAGTTGAGCGCAAAACTTTCCCTTGGGGGAGTGGGGTACAGACCATGGTCCAAAAGGTACAGATGCCGGTCCGTACACTTCGGGTTTTGGCAGGCAACTCTTCCCTCTTTTTCCTCTCTTCCTGTCCCCCACCCCACTCAGTCACCTTTTGTCCTCCGTACCAGTCTCTCACTCGTGCCTTTACGTAAGAGTTGCCTGCGGAGGAGGCTAATGAACATCTATCCGCATGTAAATTTTTGTTGCTATACGCCTTACACTTTATGAGATATTGGCTAGAACCTAGGATCTTTCTTTGTTCTTCTCGTGTATAGCCCCCTTAAATTTAAAATGCCAGAAGTCTAATGGCCATTTCAAAATGCCCCATATCAATGTCTTGCTGACTACATTGATTGCTTTTCAATTGATAGAGGCATGTTCTCACAGTAAACAAAAACGCATTTTCGGGCGTGGTCACGTGATTAATGACGTCATCACATTAAGTTTGATTTGAGAGTTATTTTATGGTAAGTGTTATTATCTTATGGTGTAATATCGTCCTGGTCTAGAAATTTGACAAAGTTATCTGGTATTGAAATGTTTTCAGTTGCAAAGGATTCCGGGAAGGTTCTTATTATAATTATATATTGCTCTGATAATTATTACTAAAAGGAACAATTTGGTATTTTTATCGATCTTCAGCTTCAGCGCAGTTCATAATAAGATGGCAGCAATCTGGAGAGCTACAATGTCCGTGCATATATCGCATTGAGAGATTGTCACAAAAGAAATGCAAGATGCAGTCGATAGCGCTGGAATGGATGGACATGCTAAAATATTTTAAAACCCCAGAAAACCAAGTGGAACGCGATGAACACTCCGCCTGGACTATATTAAAATGACGATTAAACGATTAACGCCGGTCTCGTATTGTTTACTAGATAGCAACGCCATCTTCAGTAATATGTTTGAAAAAATACTCCTTTGGATTATCGATTGTAATCGATTACTTAACAATTATTCCATGAGCCCGCGTTGGATATGAGATGATAACATAACCAATGAGGCGCGCTTCGCGCCGAATTGGTTATAATCATTTCATATCCAACAAGGGCGAATGGTTAATTGTTTTATTAAATACTTCACTTACTTTAGGTTAAACTTCGGTATTATACTTTGTAAAAATTTATAAATCGACTGAGTGATTTTTCAGTTCGATCTAAATGAAGCATGATTTGAAAACCGCGGCAAAATGTCTGGCGCGGTGTAAGTTGGCAAGTTGAATGAAAAGCCGAGAGCAAGACAGAATGTTCTTCGGAGGGAATCTTCGCTCTGTGTCTTCTAAAGTTTCGTATATTCTGGAAAATTGTGCAAATGATTTAGCTTAAAATGGGGAGATCCGAGATAACTGTGGAGCTGAACATTTTATTCATTTTACAAGTTGAACGGAGAGCTGAACGAAGCAAGGGTTTTACGGCGAGCAAATCATGCGCGACTACAGAATTAATTGTGTTGAAACGAACTGAGCTGAAATCAAGTTCACTGAAGTAAAGAACATTAAGGAAACCCTCAATATCTACATGGATGGAGAGAAAAAGAGTGATCTTCGAAGGTAATTTCTCTGTGAAGTGATCTTTGATTGTACCTGCCGTCAGCACTTGACGAATTGCCGTATTTATGCTCCGATATTTATTGAATTATTGTGCTGGTTTTAAAAGCTTAGTCCAGCTGGAATTGGCAAGACTCTTCGAAATATAAGGTAACAATACTGAATAGGCTAAGCTTTAACTTGTGTTGTAAATAGGTTTTCATTGTTTTGAAGAATTAAGCTTAATTGTGCCGGTTTTCGGCGGATCTTCCCGTAAGCTTAAATTAATTGTTTCAGGCTGCCTTTACTTAGTGCTCGTTCAGTCGCATTTGTGGTACATTTACAGGCATTTCCCATTAAATATTTCGTTCCAAACTTCGTGCATTATTTAATGGACTTGACTTTTGTTTGATTTAGAAGGGCCAAAGCTTTTTACGTAATGATTTTAGCCATCTTTTTCAAATTTCACTCTCTCGACGAACAAACTACCCTGTTATGAGCTACCATATTTGGCAGAATCCGTGTTATGAGCTGATAACATGGGCGCAATGAGCCAATCACAAGGCCAGAAATGCAATAACAGTGATTGAGTATTTAATAATATCGATTATTATCGATTGTTATCGATTTTTGCCAATCGATAACAATCGATAATTTTATTTTTCTGTGAGTTCCATTGTTATTGATTACCGATATCAATCGATAGCAATCGGCGATTGATATCGATTATATCGATTGATTTCTGATATCGATTTATATCGATTGACTACGCCTGGAGTTAACCAACGGTTTACATATTGTTATGGAGCGCCTAGCACATTCAATATTAATATTGCCTTAAAAGTTAGTGGGCAGCTAGCAGCTCAATTGTGTAGTGCTAGAGAATCAGGTTATTACTTTTTGTTCTGCAGAAACCTCCAACCAGAATGTGATATAAGCTTTATTGCTTTCAATTACTCTCCGGAAAAGAACGCATTTCAAAGGTAAATAAATTTGTTCAATTACAGTGACATCTCAGGCTGCTTTGTTAGATTGAAATATATTCAGTGGGGGAGAACTCGATTAAAAAAAAAAAACGTTGTTCAGTAAACTTCAAAGTGCCAGAATATAGATTGATGTGTCAAAATATTTAATCTGTATTTAAATAACAACGTGATATTGTATGGTCCAAGCTTAAGCATAATTTAAATCCATCAAATGTCCTTAACTAGATCTCAGCCTTTGATTTGTCCTTAATAAATTATGTTCTTCTATGGCTTATAAAATTACGAAACTAAACATTCTTATCAAAAGGCTCCGATAAAACAAATTGCCCGTGATTGTACCAAAATGACTCGTGATTGTGAGTGAATGATAAAACCACAATACCTTTTTAATTATTAACACGATACTTGAAATTCAACACCAACCCCTGTTCACTCAAACTTAACTTGAACTATGTTTTGTTTTCTTTCGGAGTTCGAGTTAACAGGGTTCTACTGTAAGCTGCGGCCTTATATATGTTATTATTTGTCCAAATGGCTTTTTGGCGGGCTTCATTTTGGGGGAGGGGGGATATACAAGAACAAAGCATAGTAAATATATGTATAGTTGAAAGTTTAAATTCCCTTTCATTTATTCTAGATCTAGAGCATGTGTTATCTTCTGTGGTGGGTATATTGGGTATTTTTTCAGGTACTGGTCTACCACTACCCATGGTAGTGTAAAATATATTTTCTATTAACTGGCTGCCTGTCATAAGTACCCCTATTATTTTGTTATTAAACATTGTAAACACTTATGGTAGGCTCTGGAGTAGAATAAAGTTCGTTGTTGTGGTTATTACCCCTCTCCCCTCCAGCTAACCCTGGTTAATTACTTTGCTTTGTTTTCTCTTCAGATTTGTACTTCAAGAGCATTGTAATACCATGAAGCACTTGTGATGTCAGGAAAATAATTAATTCATATTGGTTTAAATATATATGACTCAGAGGTTGACACTTGCTTTTGGCTTTTCTAAAATTCAGCCGAAAAAAAAAATCGCTGGAACTTTTTGATATTTTTCCCTAAACTAGTTCACCCAAAGGGATGTTTTGGCGAAAAAAAAAATTCAGAATTTTCGGCACTGATTTTCGCTTCTTTATAATTACAGGCATACGCTCTTAAAATTTGAGTGACTTTCACTGGTGTCCTTTAGGACAAAAAACTGTTTTTGATTTAGTATATTTTTTTTCTGGGAATTTTTGAGATCACCATAATTCATATTCAGTGATAGGTACCTCCAATGTCAAATAATGTAAGCTGTTTAAAATATAGTTTTGACTTTCAATTGAACAAACATGGCCAAATTCATGGTTTTCACGTGACGTCATCAAATTCTAAAATTCAAAACCGCGAGGCCTACATAATTTTTACCTTCATTTAAGGAAAGATTACCTAAATATTTATGTTTTCACAATTTCTTAGCTCGATCTCATGCTGCCTTTTGAAAATAGAACGGTTTAAATTTCAGCAGGACGGCCGTGACAGAGCTGTTCCGTATCTAAAACATGACTCTTCGGGTGATTTTCAGCATTCTAAACAATTTAATTTTAAGGAGAAATATTTATCTAAATATTCGAAAGTTCACAAGAGAAAACAAACCTCCTTTCTGGCAAAAGTGAGCTCCAGATGTTTTTTCATATTTCCGGCGGCCATGTTGGAGCCCCTCAGAGGGAGGGACCCCTACATGGCGTTTCCATACTGTGCTCTATAAATTTGTGTGGAACATTTTGACAAATAACTCAAGTACGGAATACCGCACAGACCTGAGACTTGGACTGATTCCTTATTTATTAATTATCTATGACATGTCAATTCCTTGACTTCATTCATTGAACGGTTTTTTATTTTTTATTTATGGCGTGACAGTGAAAACCGAGAATAGGTTATATCAAGAGAATATGAAGGGTAAGAGAGGTAATGTCCCATACATGGGTCATTTCTATGATAATCCATCTGATGCTATTTTTAGATCGTTATCGTTACCAGTGCACCTCGGATAATTTGTCTTCGCGCGCGTTGCGTGGGATGTTGCGTGGGTGTTTCGTGCAGTGCTTACATGAAAGCGAAATGAGGAGTACACTCCAGAAGCGTTTGTGGAAGCAAATTCGAAACGGAGAAAGAAAGAGACAAGTTTCTGTGAAGGAGAATGTTCTAGTGTAGTATTTGTTTTACTGAAGGTAAGATAATTCAAGCTTATAGATCCTTTATAGGTTCAAGACAGCATCACTGACTGTTGATGCGAAAACTGGAGAAGAAATCCTCAGCTTTGAATTTTGCGGAAGCGTACGAACGAAGACTTGTAACCGGATCTTGAATCTTGGCCAAACGAACCTGAGCTGTGTTTTTATTGTTTTCAGTTGGGAATTCACTCTGAAATAGAACTTGTAGCATCTGTCTTTCTGTCATTAATTATCGTCCAAGCAGTATTCAGAGCAAGATGAGGACATATAAATTATGGTGCAAATAATAAGCTTATGCCTGCAATTTTCTTAGAAGAGATTTAATAAAAAGTGGAGATATTGTGTGGCCGGTGGACATTTCTGGTTTGCTTCAGGAGAAATATTATCCAGCCAAAGCAGAGAAGAATAAACTCTCTGACCTGAGAGTTCTTTCTGTTATGCACATCTTGTTCTTTTTGACTACCTTCCTTCGATCCACCTCTAATTAATTCGATTTACAATGGGGATCACAAGGGGTAAAATTTGTCACCTAGTAAATCTATTTTCAACCCACTTGTATTGCTATTGCAGTCCAAAATATTTTGCAATATTAACATCCACAAATGGATCATGATGACAGATCCTGAGGATATTTATTTATTTATTTGTGGACATTCATGTGTATCTACATTCTGTATGATAATTTATAAATACTGTTTATCCTCTCTTAGTCACATTATAAAAATTTACACATCTGTCTTAATATCCCAATGGAATTATTTTTGTATGCATAATCATGGCGTTATTACTAAGGCCTATTTCACATGTAATGGACCCAATGATCCACCTCAATCTCTAGAGGGATAAATTTACATTCCAGACTCTGATATCCTGTAAGTTATTTTGAATGGTGTGTTCAGTGAAAATTTCACAAGTGAAATAATAATTTAATCATAAACATAATATCCAGTCTTGAGCACTGCAATGAAATTTATTTATTTACACTGCATAGACTTTGATAACCTGTATATAAGATTTTGAAAATAAAATTTTGAATGGTGTGTTCAGTGAAACTGTTCACAAGTGAAATAATATTTTAATCATAAAAATAATATCCAGTCTTAGCACTGCAATTAAATTAATTTATTTACACTGTCCAGACTCCTGTACGTTTTTAGGGATATATATATATAACATTTTGAATGGTGTGCTCAGTGAAACTGTTCATAAGTGAAATAATAATTCAATCATAAACATAATATCCAGTATTAGCATTGCAATGAAATTAATTTACTTACACTGTCCAGACTCTGATATCCTGTAAGTTTTAGGGATATATATAACATTTTGAATGGTGTGTTCGGTGAAACCGTGTTCACAAGTGAAATAATATAAATTTAATCATCAACATAACATCCAGTCTTGAGTACTGCAATGAAATTAATTTACTTACACTGTACAGACTCTGATATCCTGTAAGTTTTGGGATATAAGATTTTAAAAATAATTTGTGAATGATGTATTCAGTGAATTTGTTCACAACTGAAATAATAATTTGAATGATAATTGTTCAGTGAAACAGTTTACAAGTGAAATAATATAAATTTCATCATCAACATAACATCCAGTCTTGAGCACTGTACAGACTGATAGCCTGTAAGTTTTAGGGGTATAACATTTTGAAAATAAGTTTTGAATGGTGTATTCAGTGAATCTGTTCACAAGTGAAATAATAATTGAAATGGTGCTTCATGCAGTGAAACAGTTCGCAAGTGAAATAATAATTTAAGCTATAATCATAAACATAAATTATAATAAGCTTAATAAATAGTGTTGAGCACTGCAATGAAATTGTTTTATTTAATTCTCATGATGATGTACATGCTTGCTCACATATGAATGGATTGACATATTGTGGATAAACTATATGCTTATCACTCTTGTGGCTTAAAGGGTTACAAATCAAAATGCAAACTGTAATAAGCAAACAATCAATTGAATGAAGAGCTTACTATCTTTTACTTTCAGGTTGCTCTCGGCTTGAACTCGACTCTTTGCGCTTCCCGCCTGGTTTGTCAGCCGTCACTTTAAATTTGTAAGCCCTAGGCTTTCATTTTTGGGCGGAATCTTTATTTATTCTTCCCCGTCATGCTCATCGGAAGATGTGCTATCGTGAGGACAAATAATATTATCTGACATTTCCTCTTCGTCTAGTTCACTATGATCATCACTTTCGAACGTAGAACTCAGCAGTTCATCTTCGTGACGTTCTTTTAATATCAGCCATGTCGGAGAATTATTTCGACAACGTTTCCCCATTGCTTTTGTGGCTGAAACAACTTTACCATACTGAAATTCATCGACAAAACGGATCTCCGCATCTTCCGCCATTTTGTTTTCGCGAAAGAAACGTGTACTCCACGCGCGATCGCGCGGTTATCCACGCAGAAAAAAAGAGAAGATATCACGTGTCATAAATATAGTTATTTGATTGGCTATTGAATAACTCCTAGCTGATCTAAAAATAGCATCAGATGGATTATCATAGAAATGACCCATGTATGGGACATTACCTCTCTTACCCTTCATATTCTCTTGGTTATATGTAGAAGTCGGAGATCCAAATATGAAGTTTAAAGTCTTCCTGAGCAATAGAGTGGTACTTTAGTTAAGAAGTTCCCTCCTTAATATACACAATTTAAACTCAGGGTTGTTGTCTGAGCGTACATTTTGTTGGTTTGTGATATGCTCAGCGAACAAGTAGCCTGCGAACAAGCTCTCTTAGGCCCCACCCCCCAAAAAACCCCAAGAGAGCTTGCTCGCAGGCTAGCCAGCTGGCTACGCTCGGTTCGGTTCACCCGCACTCCCTAATTTAATTTTATTACAATGTTTAAAAAATAAACAATACATGGTTGCTTGGAGATCTCGTGTTAAAATCGATATTTCACTCATTCACTGCGCTCATTCGTAACATATCGAGTTGAACACGAAGATAAATTTCATATCTCCGCACAGCCATGCATTATCCTTTATATTAACTATAATATAGAAAAATTAATTACCTGACTCGTGAATTCCATGTTAAATTTCACGCGAAAAACCGATATCGCACGTGCGATATCGGTTTTTCAAGTGAAATTTAACGTGGAATTCACGAGTCAGGCAATGAATTTTTCTTGAATCGCATAGCCTTTTATAAAAGGAAAAGGAATTATTTTTAAATACTTAAATACAACAGCGCTCGAGAAAGCCATTCAACGTCAACTGTCAGGACTGTCAGGAGCAAGCGAACGAATAAGAATCAAGCTAAAGATTCTGTCACAAACTTTTATATTTTATCCTCGTGGTAGTAGTTTTTCCATTTTAATTGGGGAAACGTTATTTGTAGACCTTTACGGGTTTGTCAGTAATTATAAGAACTCCGGCAAGGAGCAAAAACTACATAAGTTTACTGAAGACAGAATGATGAACACTTTTACTTCGACTGCGGCACACTGAAATGAATCAAAAGAAAACTCGGGAAGAAAAGCTTTGGAAAAGATGTCAAGCAATGACGGTAAGTAAGCTTATGCTTTATACCTTGAAATAACTTTTAAGTTCTTTCAAGGTATAATAAGCTTAAAAGCTTATTAGCGTTCAAAATTCTACGTTTTAAATTTCAATGGCTTAGTCTATCCTTGGTTTGAGAGAAGGTTTTTAGACCTCGTTGACTTGTTTTCGTTTCGAATGTGAATTTATTTTGTACTCAGTGCTGCGTAAACACTTGTTGATCTTCGAGCGGTTGTTTTTGTAGCTTCAGTTAGCACAAGAGAACTATTACGGTCAAGCTATCGAAAGTATTAGTTAAAGAATGTAAACAACTATTCTTTTAGCTGAAAATGTTGACTATTTCGCTACAAACGGAACTGAAAAAAGTGTCATCAACAAATGTGCTTTTAGCGAGTTTACCGAAAAATTCACCACGCGGTAATAATTGCTGTTTTCAAGTGGGTTTTGAAGTAAGATAATATTATTATGGTCAAACTATCGACAATGTCACTTCAACATAATAGAAAGCTGTTCTATTTAAACCGGGAAAATTTGGCGTATTTTTTTTCTAGCGGACGTTTTGACGACGTTTTTAAAAGTACTGTTTATTTAAGTTACGTGTTTTGAAATTGTTCGCGGTACAAAAAGCTAAAGGGTTGAGCTTTAACCTTATTATTTTGTAGTCGCATGTGGTTTAAGGACCAGGTTTATCCGCTACATTTGTGGCTATTTCTCTGACACTATGAAGTCATTTAAACGTTTTACTCTTTACTTTACTGTACTACTGTTTCTCCCGTTGTTTTAGCCAGTTTCCTCTTTTCAGGTTTCCATACGAAACCCGCATTTTTATATTTTAATATGCGATGCCGAAAGTAAACAGACACGATCTCGTGTTGGGCCTCGCTTTCAACTCACTTCATGCAATTCAGCAATGCAATTCAACTTCTCAGGCATAGCCAATCAGAGTGCGAGAATTCTCTGTGCTATGCGATTCTACTATATATTGCTTTTAGCCGTTTCCACTTGTAACTGGATAATAATAATAATTCTAACAACAATATATATAATTATAATAAGAACCTTCCCAGAATCCTTTGCAACTGAACATTTTTCAATGTCAAATAACTTTGTCAATTTGAGGCCCAGAAAAATGTAACTCCATAAGGTAATAACACATGCCATAAAATAACTCTCATATCAAACTTAGTGCGATGACGTCATTAGTCACTTGATCACACCTGAAAATGCGTTTTTGTTTACTGTGAGAGTAGGCTTCTATTAATTGAAAAGCAATCAATGCAGTCAGAAAGACATTGATATGGGGAATTTTGAAATGGCCATGTTACATCTGGAATTTTAAATTTAAGTAGGCTATACACGAGAGCAAAAATGTGTGGAAACTTGGCTCGGCGATATCTCATAAAGAGTAATGTACATAGCATCAAAAATCTACATGTGGATATATGTTTATGTGAAGTAACGTTTTAAGCAACTTCGTAGTTGTGACGTCATCAGTCACGTGACCAGATCGCTTTGAATATTTCAAATTGCTTTAAAAGTACATTATGTTCAATAAAACAGCAATTTTTTTAAAGAAAATTGTAAATATTTCAGTAAGGTTTGTTAAAAGTGCGATTATTTTTTTAAGATGAGCAGACATACTGGTAACTATACATGCTGCTTGCTCAACTGTTCAGTGGTTTTAAAGTAAAAAAAACTAAAAGCAAACTCGTATTAGAACGGTGATAGTTTTAATCTAAAACGTTCGGAGCATACCAATAACGCATTTGATTTTGCCAATATACCGAAGGAGCCTGGGGGGCTGGGGGCGACCCTCCCTGGGGACTGGGGCCAGTTGTTTTGTTGCGTGTAGACGCGTAAAGACTGGTGCGGAACGAGACAATATACAGATGACAGGGCTGAATAACGTCTGCGCATGCCCCAAGCGCTTGCCAGGAAACCATAGCAACAACATAGGTAAAATGGCGTGATTTTCAAAAATACGAAACACTGCAAAGGCTTTCGCCAAAGAATAAGAGTTTGCCTGTAAACTTAAGCTTTAAAATCTTGCAGTGGATCCGCCTGTTACTTAGTGAAAACATATCTTTTGAACACCAGGGTTTTTTTTTTCTGAACACTCGCTGAAAAATACCCACGAAGCGCCCCACGATGTCAGAGTCCGCGAAGATGCAGAAACGAAGCAGTAATGATATACTAAAGTTTTCTCGTATTCCACGGCATTTCATGGCGAAAAATCTTCGATGTAAACTTTGAAGTGTTCAAATTATTATTTGCGAAAGTAGGAAAAGGAAATATTCCCGTTTTGGAGCGGAAATATAAGACATTTATCTCTCCTTGCCGTCGTGTTTCAAAACCACACAACAACACGTTCGCGCCAAAAAATTGCTGTTGCTGTCATGAAATCCCGCACATGCGCAGACGTTATTCAGCCCTGTCTATACAGATCATACCTAACGCAGGTACTTGATCGGAAACACACAATAATAATGGCGGCCGATGTCTTCGATGTTTTGGACATTCTTGCTCCTCTAAACCTTCGCGTCCCTGATATTTTTTGGTGAGTGAATTTAATCTCCAGTTAAAGTTACGAAGGCTTTTAGGTAACCGGTCTCAATGTTTTCTCCTCGTCTAGGTTGTAATTTAAGCGAAACGATTTTGTAGTGAAACGACCATGACCTGGACAAGCTTATTTAGTTTTCCAAAAGGCATTTTCTCGCCAGTTCTTTCGTCTATACATTATAAACATTAAACTATAAACTTAACTTTAATTTAGCTCTATACGTTTTCTGACAAGAGATTCACTCGGTTAGCTTTTCTGCTGAACAGAACAAGTTTTCACAGAAAAAGTGAGTGTGTTATGGTAACACAGAGGGTAGTGTAAATTTACAACATTTTCGCGTTACCACAACACTACCAGAGTGTAATCAATAAAATACACCACTTCAGCGTTAAATAACACCAAATAGGTGTTAATGAAACTTTATTTAACACCTTGTCGGTGTTTATTTACACTGCACCTGTGTAATAAAAACCTTGTACGGATTTACACTGTTGGTATGTAATTTCACACTGTATCTTGTGCGTTTATGACACGAACTGTGTGTAAAATTATTCGAGATGATTTAAGAAAATAAAATCATACAGGCGCGCCAAAAATCTAGGGACTTAGTTCACAGCAATTTTACTAAATAGTGCCAGTAGTTACAAACAAAGCGGCCTGTCTGCCGTTACGTGACCTTTTCGAACCTTTTGTCATGACGAAGAAACTGGCAAACGGATCACGGGATATTTTTCGTTCACTACAGACAACTTTGTCCTAAATAGAGGATGTTCTCCTACACAGGGTAGGTATTTTAGGGTATTTTAGTTTTTTTTTTCTGTCCTAAACAGGGTCAGGGTTTCAAATCCTCAGTTCCCATGGGTCAAGAGGACCCGGGCAGATGACTGCTGACCAAACGAATTGCATCACCGGTGACGGTTTACAGTTTAGCAGTTTAGGCGGTCGCGCCAAATGCAGTCTGCGCTAGTCTGCGCCGAATTTTAATAGAGTGGATATGTGGAGATACGAAGGAACGAAGCGGGACAAAAGGTAAACTTAATTATTTCTTTCTTTAATTTCCATTGTTTTGTTATCTGTATAAAACGTTTGCGGTCTGGTTCTCCTGGTGTTCAAAAGCTTTTCTGTCTGTGCAATTCAAATTTCAATTTTCTGAATTCAGCCCATCCTATGAAACCACAGTGGCTACCGTTGTAGCGAGAATTGCAGATTTACTTATTTTAATTTGAGAGCTTTCGTTGTAATATTTCACTTGTCGTTATGGCCATTTAGATAAATAGATTCATGCTTGAATTGAATCGAATGGATCGACATAACTTGTCGCGCAAGGGCGTCAGTTGGCCGCCATTTTTGGGGTTTATAGGTACACGTCTGTGAAACAATTTCCGTAAAAGCTGAATTCTAAACAAAATATCAACTGCCAACGTAAAGAAACTAGGCAACTGCCTGACCAAATTTCAGGGATGTAGCTTTCTTGCTTGAAGCGTGCAGTCTGTTTTTTTTTATTTTCCAGACATCAATTGTCTGTTAATATTGTCCCGCTGACTTGGAATAGAAAGGGTTTTATACAGTCCGCGCAAAAATGTAAATACAATAGGGCGAAAACTCATACATACACGGGCAGAATATAATCAGAAATTATTCAATGTACGAGGTGTGTTTTAAATACGTGATTGTAATATCCAGTCCTGTAACTTGACGCTATATTTGTATTGCGAAACCATCACGCAACGCAACCTTGTGCCTGTTTGACTATTTATTTATGACCTCAAAAACATTGTTAATAAACTCTGTTGTTTCCCAGCTAGCAGAGTCTCTTTTTCGTTATTATGAACAGGAGCGGAAAAGGAGACTCTGTTAGCAGGGAGCACTTTTGTATGTTTAATTTACAATTTAGCCAAGAATCGGTAGAAATGGTGAGAATTTTCTGCGTAACAGTATTTATTATTTATTAATTGTAAACTTTAACTGATAACATTCAAGGATAGCACTTTCAAGAATGGTGTTCCTTCATTACTGGCGACTCCCGCCGCACTAAAAAGGTCTACAAATGATAAACTTGTAAGGGGTGGTTTATTGTTTTTTTTGTTCTTGTCACCTGTCCATTTGCTTACTGGTATGTAGTATTGCTATTGCAAGGCACAATTACGGGCAGTTATGATCATTAGGCTTAGAAAAAGGGCACTTTGAATGGATTGAGCTTCATGTGAAACTTTCGAAGTTTGATTTGCTTTCGATAAGAAATTTGGTCTGTTTACAGTTTCCTACTATCGTTTTAAAAAGTGATCTAATTTTGAACCTGATTACTCAAGACATGTAATAATCATTGTCACAGTATATGATTGCACGAGAGTTGTAGGGCCACTGTTATCCTCTATCAATTCATCATGTTGTGGATCATTCAAACCATAGTTGTGTAAGGTGGGTTTCCACCTTTTACCAGCTCCAATGTTGGGTGGATTTATAACCACCCATTACTTGGAACATGTGAATTGACAGATGGTAACAAGTGGTAAAAAACAAGATAAAAAGTAGTTGTATTCTTTGAAGTTAAAATGTGAGAGGCAAAATACTGGAAGAACTCTTTTGAGGCCAAATGACATCACGGGCCGGCTAGAAATTAGTGAAGGGCAACTAACGAAATAAAAAAAAGCACTCAAAGAGTCAATGCAGCCAGGAAATCAAAGAATATACAGGAACAAGACAAGAGATAGGTGACAGTACATTGTATTAAAATTGCTTTCCACTGAAAAATAAGGATTTTTTTCCAAATTAACCTGTGGTTTCAAAGTCATAGTGAATGTGAAAAAGGAAGTTATTTCAGTCCTGGATGACTATGGAAAAGAGTTCTGTCTGTCCTTTCATTACTTTAGATTCCAAAGATATGATAAACTTTTAAGGGCGTATGTGTGTGTGTGTGGAGGGGGGGTGGGGGGGGGGGGGGGGGGGGGGGGGGGGGGGGATTAAGGAATAAAGGAAGGTGAGTGCGGTAAGAATAGTCTTTCTTTTGCTCAAGGGCATTTCTGTGCATTTGTTACTACATCAGCATAACAGCTCTTGTTTGTTTGTTTATTTTTGTCTTGTTAGCTGTCTATTTGTCTATTGGTCTGGTGTGTATTAATATATTGCTACTGCAAATAAAGCACAATAATTACAGATGATCACTAGGGTTAATAAAAGAGCAGTTTTGTTACCCTGAAGAAGGCAGTAATACTGAAACGTCAGTTGTCAATTATGACTTTGAATAGCTAGTATCAGTGACTGTAGTAAAATAGCACTTTGAATCACATGAGCTTCATGTGAAACTTTCCAAGTTTGCTTTCGATAAGCAATTTGGTCTGTTTACAGTTTCCTGTAGCAATAGATTCAATTTCGACATATTAAAATTCTAACTTGGCTCCGAGGCTTAGGAGAATAAAACAAAAGAAATCGAAAATAAATCACATCGAGGTTGAGGGATGAATAAATAATTTATTTTGTTTTATTTCCCTAAGCCTCGGAGTCAAGTTATAATTTTTAATATATCAAATTGGTCTATTGGTGGAAAACAGAGATAAAAAATATTTGCATTCCTCTGAAGTGCAATAATGTGGAAGAGCTCTATAGAGGCCAAATGGGATGACAGGCAGGCTATAAATGATCAAAAGCAGGCAGAAAAATGCCAAAAATGTACAGTAGAATAATAATTATTATTATTGCTCTCTACGGAAAAATCTCAGGATAAATTTTACCAAATTAAAATGTGGTACAAACAAAATGTGAGCAAGAAAACTGGATGACTATGGAACACTAGCACTTGAAGAGTTGGTATTGATTACTACATTGAGTGGATTTGTTTCTTGCAGAATGCCGATGATGCGAAGACCTTAGCAGAAGACTCAACTTGAAGGAGTGAATACGCCCTTTTATTATAGGCCAAGTAGAACTGTATTCCCCAGAAGAAATCTTGGAGCAGGATCTCCTGATCAAGATAAAAACAAATGGGAGCATACGAGTGCCCAAAGGCTTTATTATTGTTACGTTTTGTTTGCAATATTGACTATTCAACAGGCAAAGGAGTTGCTACTTTGTATTCTATTGGCGGCATAGTGATTGATAAGAAGTGATGTAACAAAATTTATGTCAGTTTTGTTTCCCAAATTAATGCTGTATACTGAAATTCGAAAAACAAAAATCCAATGGAACGGTTAGTTGCCTGCATTAAGTATGTTTTTTTCAGTTATTTTTTAAGAGATAGTGTATGGTGTTTTTTTTTTTGTCACTGCGAAATAAACTTGGTCATTAGTGATACCAGACGTGTGCAGTAGTGATAATTAATAACTTTAAGTAACATAGTTTTAGTGTTGTATTTCACTACAAACAGTGTTTAACGCTACACATGAAAGGTGTAGTTAAAACACAACTGGAAGTGTCATTTTACACTAATTGAGTGTAAAATTCTCAAAGGTGTAAATTTAGCTCATTTTGGTGTGTACATAGCTGCAAGGGGTTTTACGCCATTTTGGTGTCAACAATACACCTTTTTAGTGTATAACAAATACTAAATAATGTTTATGTAGCACCGTTGTGGTGTGTTTTTTACACCGCACTTGGGTTATCATAACACAACTTTGGTGTAAATTGAATCTGTTTGGGAGTAAAATTACCCCGATTCTGTGTCGTCGTAACACTGTGTAGGTGTTTGTTAACACACTCCAGATCAGAATAATTTAGAAATTACACTATTTCAGTGTAAATATACACCCCTACTTAGCGTTACTGTAGACTGCGAGCAGTCTCTTTCTCCGCGCCAAAGATCTGAGGAGAAAAGACCGACTGCTCGCAGTCTAGCGTTTACTGCAACACTCGATTGGTGTCACATAGCTGCAAGAATTGACACTTTTTTAGTGTTACCATAACACACACTTTTTCTGTGTTTAACCACGGGATTTTTAACATCTTCGTTGGTAAATTAATCGTTATTCGATCTTGCACTGTTGTTTGCATCTGGTCCAATTAGCTTATGTGTTAACCGTTTAGAGAGGAAACTAGAAGGATTTCGAGAGAGAATAAACGCTGCATCATTGAATTAAAATCCCCAACCCTAAGCTCTGCTCGGTAAGCATACAAGCGATTTTCACAAGCTTTTTTTAGGCTAAAGTAAGGCGAAATATTTTCTCTTCACTTTTCAATACAATGTTTTTCGCTTACCATGCTTCTTGTACTAAAAAAATTAAAATAAACTTACATGTACATGTACCGAGGAAAAAATCGAATTGCTCCGTTTGAATCTAGACAATTTTATGTTTTCTATGTTGTCAAACCTGGCAGCTGAACAACATAAATATAGTGTTAGTGCTTGCTAATCATTACAAACATTGTGGTTTGTTTTAATTTAAATTTTTGACAGAGGAGCTGTGTAAATAGACACTACTGTCTACGTGTATATATATATATATATATATTATATATATATATTACAATTCGGGCTTTTTAACACCAGACAGAAGGGTGAAAGGTTTAACATTACACGTTTTACTTGTTGTCACGTGTCAAACAACTTGCCTCAGTTTTCTGATCATAAACAATATACATGTAAATACAGGCAAGATGGTGCAGTGTAAATGTAGATTGAAGAATTTGTAACAGTCGAAGCTATTGTAAGCAGACACCCTCTGGAGGCCGAAAAAAGTGTCCGCAACTGGAGCTGGCTGCTTATGGGGAATGATTCTCGTAAACGGCCACTAGCAGTATAAGGGATCGGTGGACACTTGCGCGAACTTATACCACTCACATTAAACAGCATCAATGCAAAAATATAATTAAAAATATAACTAAAATATATACTACTTATAACCACTTACGAGAGCTTATACCATTCACAATCAACAGTATCAATGCAAAATATTATTAACATATAACTACTTCCTATTATAAGCACCACTATTGTACCTTAAGGCCGTGGCAAACGAGGAAACATTGTTGCGGAAACATTGTTTGCGGACGCAAATGTTTTCCCGTTTGCCCCGCGCACGCAACATTTGTTGCGGACGCTTCTTTCAGAAACATTTTGCGTCCGCAACAATGTTTCCGCAACAATGTTTCCTCGTTTTGCCACGGCCTTTATTCTCACTGATTTTCCGCGCGTACTTAATTTCGCGAAATCGACAGATCCGTATTTCGCGAGGCTTTATTTTTGCGATTTCAGAGTGAAAAGGGCTCAAAGGCTTTAACTTTTTACGAAAATATCGTCTTTGTTTTCGCGTTTTTTGCTACATCGCGAAAATCACGAAAATTAATACTCGCGAAAATAAGTGAGAGTACGGTATTCTAATGTTTCAGCCCAAGTTTGCGCAAGACAATAATGTCGTTTTGTTCAACAAATCTTAAAATACCAAGATAAAAACACTTGCAGTACGAGATGGCTACACGAGTCTTTTATGTTTATTATTTCTTTGACCAGTTTCAACGGTATGTAATGTCGGAAATTATTATTAATTTTGAATTTTTAACGTTAACCGTCCTTACCAGATCCCCCCTTTCCATTTTTAGCTGCAATTGCTCCTGTTCCCACGACATGTTTTCAGCTCTATCCTTCCTATTGTTTCTTGTGACCTGAAGCGTTTGGCGTCCAGCGTCTCCGCCACGTCCTGTTTAAGAATGAAATTCACTTAGTGCAAACAAACAAACAACAAACAAACAAACAAACAAACAAACAGACATACAAACAAAAATGTATTAATACTAAAATGGTTTGAACCCTGAAGTATCAATACATCGTCGCAGTGTGATCGTCCGGTGATGGTAAGTCCTGAGAAGGACTGTTGTTGGGGACTAAAGTTTCGACAACCTGTGCGGATGTCATCTTCAGAGTCAAGTAAAATGTGTTTAGTCAGTCGCGATGTTGTTAATTATCTGGTCCTGCCATCTGATTGGTCAATTTATCCCATGATGTTATGCAACCCATGCAACTCATAGTCTCGTTCTGTGTGTTCCCGACTTACCAACTGCCTAAGTTAAATAAAATATGTCCTTTTAGGTTCTGATGTAATGATCAGTATCCTTACCGATTGTGACTGACCGTGTCACGCCATTGTTTACACACAAAGGGGGGGGGGGGGGGGGGGGGGGGGGGGGTGGGGGGGGGGGGGGGGGGGGGGGGGGGG
>MU825451.1:38691-90271 GCA_029204205.1 Desmophyllum pertusum | reverse complement strand
TAAGATTTAAACTGCAATATTTATGAATTGTAGAATTACGATATCAAGCAAATGATTTTTATCAAATATACATGCTTAAACATAATACATAATTCTTATCGTAAGGACATCCGAACGCGACAAAATACATTTAATTGAACAAATATTTCCTTTTCAAAACAGTTGAAATTTCTCACATGCACATTTCATTTCAGCTTTTAATTTTAATCGAAACTACTTAATGTAAGACAATGATAGAACGATAGAAGAAAAGTACACATATAACTATAAAACAAGCGAAAAACTTAACATGTACACAATACGGTCAATATTACTAATGTATTTCTTTTAGTTGTTAATTAGCTTGTATTATAATTCCCATAGGGGCAATCAGACCCTTTATAACCACTCCCTTGTTAATATCATACCACTTGACGCCGACCAGTTTACTCGAGGCTATTTTTCATTTCATTTACCTTTGTTATTTTGTTTATTGTATCATTTCAGGTTACTTTCGACTTTTTCTTCCTGTTTTCGTATACTTGTATTTACTACTATTTATCACGATCCTTGTATTTAGCACTATTCAAATCATTGTTAATAAACTCGATAATTGCTGGCGGCTTTCCTCCACAAACTGTTGTGTTGTTTGCGTCATTACTTATAATAGAAATGTTTTCTATTCGGCTGAGCGAAGCGAAAGAGAATAGAACATGCATCAATACCCATAAAGACTACAATCTATTCAAATCTATTTTTATTTTAACCCTATTCTGTCTGGACGGGTGGGATGGGGGTGGGGGGTGGGAGGGGAGGGGGGGGGGTGCAGAAAGTGGCCGCGCTGATTTTTAATGTTATCGTACTTAAGAGCATTCAAGCAATTATAGCCAAAAACTTTGTGGCTTTTCCAAACAAATATATGGGGACGTTTTTGTTATCAATTTTTTGTTACGTGACTTGACGTTTCCATGGCAGCCAAGTTTTGACAGGTCCCTTTTACCCAAATTTAGTTTTTTTCTGAAAGGCGTTAAAACTGTGATCACAACTTGACAACGACCATTCACGAGCGCGTTATGTCGTTTGCAGCGGTTGTCATCACATGGCGGAAAAATGTTCACACTTCATCAAGCCTTTCGAAACAAACATGTCGTGATTTGAGGTTTGTACGGTTTGGCGGTAGGGAACGTTTTTTGCTCAACGAGTTTATGCAAAAAATTGCCAATCAAACAAGCTATTGAGTGCTTTGCTAGCATCAAAGAATGTTGTCGCGATTCTCCCAACCGGATTCAGTACGGTTCATGACAGTAGTCTCTTTCGAAATTGGCCCAAGAAAAATATGATATCCGTGAAAACAACAGATTTTAACCACATGCAGAGCCCGGCAAAACAATACTGCAATCGACTGAAATGCAAGAAAAGTCAATGTCCTACACGGAATCAGTATTTCATATTCAGTCCATCCAGAGCCAAAGCAAAACTTTACTAGCAAAGCATCGCAAATTACGGAGGTGTCAAACCCTCTGGAACTCTACAGAGATCTACAGAGCGAAAGCCCGACAGGAAACGACTTACGCTGTAGAAGCGTGCGGATAGACAGTCATTATTTTGAATCGCTGGAGGATCTAGGGGCGATCTCTAAGCATCATGATTTCACGAACAGAAAAACCAGTCGCCGTGAGCCGGCCTGTTTCGGCCTGTTTTTGTTTTTTGAAGTTGAAGAAATCGTCCCATAACGCGAAACGGTACTGTTGCCCAGTGACTGTTGTTGTTTTATAATAGACAACTGGTACGTGATATAAGTAATTGACCTCGCGAATTCTTATTGGTCTAATTTAATTAAAAGGTCAAGGGGCGTAGCTGTTAGCGACAAGGCGACAACAGGGGAGTAGTCTAATCACTGCACTTTTTTCCAAAGATGTAGACAGCTTCTCTTTCTCGTTCGCCCGCTCCCCACCCCCCACCCCCTCGCGCTCGCTTCCGCTCGCTCGCTGTAAGCGTCTAGAAAATATAGAGGCTGTGAACAGTCTACTTTGCTCAGATTTGAACGATATTGAGCGTCTAGAAAATAGAGAGGCTGTGAACAGTCTACTTTGCTCAGATTTGAACGATATTCTATTCTGTGTGTGTGTGGGGGGGGGGGGGGAGAAAGTGCCCCAGCTGACTTCAAATTTTAGCGTACATGTACTTAAAGAGCATTCAAGCAATCATAGGCAAACTTTATGAATTTTCCTAAAAATTATCTGGGAACATTTTGGTGTGTCAATTTTGTGATCACATAACTTGATGTTTCCATGGCAACCGAGTTTTGACAAAGCCGTTTTAGCCAAATTTGGTATTTCAGAGTGTTCTTCAAAATCTTTGCAATTTTTGCATCCCTTACATTGTTTTCGAATTTTTTCAAATCAAATTTGGTTGATTTTTCTGACATTTCTGAACAATTTTAAAATCCAAGATGGCGAATCCAAGTATGGACGTTATTTTGGCGTAATATGATAATCATAATTGATTCGTAATTAACATTGAAATAAACATGTTTGAATGCTATATACACCACATAAGTTTCATTTTTTATAGCACAAATACTTTTCGAGATACAGAATCGTTTTACCCAAATTTGTTGATTTGTAAGCTTAATTTCCAGTATAAAATGTTTGCTTTTTACGATGGAATCCTTCCAAAATCTCTGCAATTGAGAAGTCCAACATTCAGGATCCAAGATGGCGGATTGTTTTAATGTATGGCGTCCACTATGGCGTGTATGACGTCATAATTGGCACGTGACTGCCACTAAAATAAATATATGTGGATGCTTTACCACACCCATGTAAGTTTCATTTTCATAGCGTCAATACTTTTTGAGAGTTTAAAGCACTTTCAAAACATCACTCGTACCCATTAATCACTAATTGTACTCGAAGTCGTGCGATTTCCTATACAAATCAATATTTTACCCCAGTGCAAGCTTGAATTTTGTAGACATTTCGGCAAAGTTGACATTCTTCGCAGTAATATCATCGTGATTTGATTGCATGCGATTTTCAAATGTTTAGGATTAAAATATACCAGGGGGGGGGGGGGGGGGGGGGGGGGGGAGACAGGGCCTGGAACCAAAAAAACATGTTCTCACAACTTGGCAAAGCGACCAATTTAGTTTTGGTCAGCGGTGTGCTTCTTTTCGCGCGCGAAATTCCTTGATAAAAAAATTATCGTTCCTATAAACTATTTCGCGATTTATTCCAACACGTTCAATTTGTCCAATGTGGCTGAACTTTCCAGGAGCTGAATTCGTGAGTTCAAGTCCAGATAGAGACAGGAACATTAACCATCGCGTGTTCACGTTCTCCATAATACCTTGAATTTGGACATTTATTTTTTTTGTTTGGGCATAGGAAGGCAAAACACACGTGCAGAATATTGTACTACTAATAAACATAACCTTAAACCTATTGTTTTGTGACGTTCTCGTCGCGGTTTGCATCTTGAACGAGAAGGAGCTTAAATTCGGGCCTTAAATCCCCGGGGGCTGCCTGGGGGGGGGGGGGGGGGGGGGTGATAACAGTAGGAATTGAACCATGCATTACACTGTAGTTCGCGGTTATGTGAATCAAGTTGATTTACAAGTAACATCGCTGGACAAAAAAACTTTCTTTCTCCTTAATAATATTATATGTGTTTCCTAAGTGATCTGTGCGTTTACGATGGCAAATGTTTCGTGTGTTGTGTTTCTTTGAGTTGCATTTATACATCACTGAGGATATTCTACTATTTAAAAAATAATAGACTTGTTTTTATATACCGTATTTCCTCGAATAAGCGCCAATGCTCTAATAAGCGCCCTCCCCCGAATAAGCGCCCACCCCTTCCGCCAAAATCGCAAATAAACGCCCCCCTCGAATAAGCGCCCACCTCCCCTCCCCCTCACTTTCTTAAATAGTAAGGATATCACAAGGAAAGCCTGTTTCTATTGTCATCTTTACGTACAGTGTATACCAGGGACTATGGTATTCACCTAAGTTGTAGATTTTTTCCATATGAAAATTGAGCCACAATAAAGGTACAGTTCGTTGAAATAAAAACTTAATAAGCGCCCCCTTCGATTAAGCGCCCTCCTTTGAATAAGCGCCCTCCCTTTTAGCCGAAATATTTTAAATAAGCGCCCGGGCGCTTATTCGAGGGAATACGGTATAAGCTTTCAGTTATATCAGTAAGCTCACAACATACAAGGTGCACACAATGATAACCAACGTGCTTGTGAGCAGTGAAAATTCTTATTTGACCTTTTGGCTACCCTGAATTTATAATGATAGTATTGATGTAAATGAATACAACATAACAATCTATTAAATAATTAATATAAGCTTCTTCTGATCAGCTTGTCGTTAGCTAAGACAAACAACAACAACAACAACAACAACAACAACAACAAACAACTATTTATTGGTACCCAGAAAGGACAGGAAAAATTACATATTATATTTTATAAAAATAGAGGGTACGGCCTGCCCAAAATAACCTATAGGGACTAAATGGGGAGACAAAAAACGCGAATATTATTCTGCACCATAAGCAAATATATTATTTCCAAATCTCACAGAAACATAAACACCACATTAATTTCTCATTAAAAAACAGGCACCGTTTTCCGCAAATACACATCACCTCCATTTGTTTCGCCTAAACATCATAGCAATTATCGAATGATTTCTGTTAATTGGGGTCTGTGCAATAATTATTAAAAATATAGGAGGTGGGGGCGGGGGTAAGTGGAAAATGGTGTTCATGCAGGAAAATATTCAGTGACACCCCCTCCTTCCTAGATGAGTGAATTTAGTTATTACCACACCCCCTGATCAGTCATGGATTTTGTACGACTCCCCGCCACCTCTCCAAAATTGCAAGCTCAACTGCAGCTAACAGAACATCTTTTCTGGCCACTCGGCGACGCGGCGTCCACACTAATGCATTTTTCTAAATGCTCTGAAAACGCATCGAAAGCTCCACACTAAAAGGCTCGACAAATAGCCGCGCAATGACATTAGCGTTTTCGAAAGCCTCCATTGTTGTTGTTCACACTATGTATCCACTCTGGACAACGTTTTATATCGTTAAATCGAAAACGTATGCGTTTTCCAAACGAAGACGCGGCCTTGGGATCGGTGACCTCTGTCGTACTTTCCAAAGCTTTGTTTTTTTTGGCGCACTCCAAACTACGTTCCCGAAGGTGTCCGCTAAAATGAAAGTTGACTGTACAAGTCTAAGGAACCCTATCTAATTAAGAAATGATATCCTACCTCAAAAACCATACCATATCCCCCCTCTCCCCCCCCCCCCCCCCCCACCACCCCCACCGCCTGTACTTAGCTATTTAGCCGTGACTGCGTCACGCTATCTGCGACTCAAATTTCATTTGCTCGGACGTGATTGTAACATCATGTTTGGTTAAAAGCTAGTGTTAAATATAAGAGAGCAATTTATTCAATATCCTGCTCGGAAGCTATGGGAAATAATCTAAAATAAATTGCTCTCTTTATATTTAACACTAGCTTTTACCAAACATGATGCTTACAATCACGTCCGAGCAATGAAATTTGAGACGCCTATAAAGTGATAGCGTGACGCTAAATATAAATTATGGAAATAGTTCGTTGTAAGGTATAGTAAATTGTCATTTTTTAAGCAATTTTATGAATATCTTTACAGTTGATTTCAGCTTACTTGGCCGCGCCGGTTTGCAAGTCCTCTTGGGAACTTGGGAACTACATTCCGAAGTTCTTGGTTTCACTTGTTATAAGAGCCAATCAAATTGCGAACTTTGAATTGAATTTACAAGTTTGATTTCAAAGTTCGCTTCGAAGTTGCCAAGTTCCATTTGAAGTTGCGAAGTTCGATTTGAACTTTCAAAGTTCGGGGCAATGGCGTCCGCTGAAGTTGAACTGAATGAAAGCGACGACTTACAAAGATGGTTGTCAACTTTTAAACATCAACTGGATACAGAAACATTCACTTACATTTTTGAAACATTGAAAGCGAATCAATTTAGCACGAGGTTGAAGATAAAACTGATTGGAGAAGAATAATTTAATTTAATGTTCCAGAAAGCAGTTGTCGCTTGGCGCGAAAGCTTTGCTGCAGTATACCAATTTCTTTGCTGAAGGAACAATCTCCGCTTCAAAAACCCTTGTGATGAGTGAGAGAAGAAAGGAGAGATACATCCGTCGAAAACACAGGACCTAAAAAGGTAGGTTGAAAAAATGAACCATTGGCAATAAACCGCGCTAATTTTTGAAGTTTTTTATCGGTGCCTGCGCGCGAACGTGGCGAAATGACTATCATGTATTAACATATCGACTAATACCGAAGTTTTTAACTTACCAGAATGTTCTTCGGGTCTTGGAGGATCAGGAAAAGAAGCTACATGGTCAGCTTAAAATAGAAAGTGAAGAACTAAAAGAAGTAGAGATGAGAATTGATTCGATGAACATTCTAGTACGAGAGCCGCCGCCTGTTGGGGAAGCAAAAAGCATTTGCGGTCAATGGTCACCACCGAGGACATCGAAACCAAGCTCTGAAACCGTGTTCCTTGAAAAAATGCTACGGAATATACGTATTGTGGTATTAAAGAAAGACATTCCGAGTATTTCAGCAAGTTAACCTCGCTTAAATTAGAGCGAAAAAAAGCGAAAAGATGCTGTAGGCCAGTTGGGAAAGTCAGTTGAAATCCATGGAACAGTTCTCGACTAGCAGTGAACACCAGTTCGTCAAGAGTGTTACGCCACGAATGTTCAGTGCTGACGAATCATACAAGCAAAACAAACCTAAGTTAATGAGAGATGTGCGTCTACTCAGAGATTGTCTTGAAGGAAGATTCCGCCTGTAACCGCAAATGATGCAGAACAAATCAAAATCTGATTTCAAGATGTCAAAGAGATTAAAGCAAATTCGTGCTGACGATAGCCCAGAGAAAAAACGGAAGAAGATAATGTTCCCCTATCAAGTATGGAGAAGTTCCAACTAGCAAGCAAGGCGGTTTTCTCACGCCAGTCATGAAAAAGAAGATTGAAAACTGTAAAAACAGAAAACATCACAAGAGTGGAGAGTTCGTCCAGTTCCAGCTCATCTGACAGCAGAAGGTCGAAAAAAAGAAGGAAAAAGAAATCGAAAGCGAAAAAGCGAAGAAAACGATCTCGTCGGCATGACAGTTCTAGTGAGACAAGCTCGTCTTCTGGAGAATTTATCAAACCAAGCGGCAGAAAAGTTTCTAGTACCTCATTCCCGCCTCAGTTTGCAGCCGCCGCGAATAATAATTTGCAATTAATGAGTAACTTGTATGGCGGGTTGCCAACCCCAAATAATACTCCCATTAGCAAGATTTCAGATCCCGCCGTATAACTATATGTCTTTTCCAAGGTTACCCTACCTGCCCAATGAATTCATTCGGTAGTGTGCCAAAGCTCGCAAACAAATGTTCAACAAGTGATAACACCGTATCAACAAGGTTCACCATCTGTTGCATCCGCGTTGGAAAACCTGGACACATTGGCGAATGTTGCCTCCTCAAATGCTGATGAACACTATGAAAGTTGACTTGTTTATAGCATTTGCGACAAACCTTTCTGAATAACCATTATTGTATTGCAAAAAGAACGAACAGTTTGGTTAAAATATTCCGCTACAACCTTAGTTTGTTGACATTGCAATTTATAAGCCATAGTTGAACTGTTGAAGTTCTATCTGATTTTTAGTTCAAGTTTTCATCAGATCACGCCGGCGCAAAAAAGCATCAATCGAGTTATAAATTTCAACAATTTTAACACTTGTTATGAATTGCGGGACACGTTGTATATTTATTGAAAAAGGCCCCGAACAGTTTCTCAGTGTTTCGTCATCTGAAATACATAAGCCCAGTACAGCCTTTGTTGACATTTTAACAAACGGACTTTGAGAAAGTCTACTTAGGAGTGTAAAATCGTTTTATTTTACAGCATTTTAGCATGATGTAGTCCACCATGTTTATTTAGCCGCGTAGTTGAAGTTGAAATTTTTGAAGATCCTTTTGCGTCCGAGTCTGGTGTTGACGCACGAAACTGAGGAAAGTTTAGCTATCAAAACTTCAATCTTTAAACTTACTTCTTTACTAAAATGGCGGGACAAGTTGTTACTGAAACGTTGTACATTTATATAAGTAAAGAGCCAAACACTTTCCTTTATTTTTCTGCTTCAAAATCCAAAATAACTCAGTACAACCTTGTTGACATTTCATTACTAACAAGACAGTCTTGTTAGAAAACAAAAGAAAGTGTAGTTTTACTTAGCAATGTAAAATCGCTCTGTTTTCCACATATTTTTAACAGGGTAAAGTACACTGCAGGAAACGTTAATATCACGATTAGTTGTAGTTCAATTTTTCTAAACTGAATCATGTTTGAGTTTTGCGAGTTATGGCGTCAGCCTGTCTAGTCAGTAGTCTCGGATCGCATCAAGTTCGAAACGAAATGAAGTTTGCCCAACAAAACTTCATGTTATATTTGTAGGGGACTGTTGTGAAATGTTTTATATTTATAATTATCTTATTGCAAAAAGGGGACTGACAGAGGGACGGCAGTTTTCCTTATTTCATAATCTGAAAATAATCCGGTACAAACTTCGTTGATAGCAAGTGTTAAAAATGTAAACAAACCTTTGTGAATGTAACGTATATTACAAAACATGCAATAAAGATTTTCAATTTGTTTCTTTTTTTTCGCATTTATACTTCTTGGGTTTTTCGTAAAAATGTTCCCTTTGCTTAATATCTATTCAAATGAATTTGGATGCCCGATAATTTTGTATAACCCTTTGAATACACCGCTATGAAAAATTATACTACATGTATTAAATTATTATTTGAGCCACAGCGAAGTACATTTATAGTCTAAAGTCAGAGAATGTATCCACAGTGCCTGAATAAAGTTCTGGACATGCCAGGCGTGATTCTACTTAAACCATCGTAAATCGCAACCGCCGTGTGATTTTCGGTAAGGCTCTGTGTTTTTACGAAAGCCATCCTTTCATACACGGAAACAGTATTCACATGTATTAAACACCGGATGATAAGGAGGCTGATATAGTAAGTTACATCCATTTTGAGCAAGCATATTTCTAAGCACAGGCTCGACATGTCTTGCATGGTGGAACCCGCAATTATCCATGATCACTGTATCACCTTGTTTCAACACGGGATTTTCCAAAATATATTTTTCTTCCAAAGCTTCTACAAAGAAATTCAACAGCTCTAAACCATTTGACGGTCCATTTAGAATATTAACGTGGCTTATTCCAAATATGCTATGTAGGAGATTAACAGTGTATGTTGCGTTCGAGGCGGCGTAACGCTGAATTTCAACTGCTGGTGATCCAATCTTCGAGTGACCGTACATTCGGTTGCCTGTTGTTTTAATAACAGAGGCATTCATCAAAAAAATGCATGCTAGTTGGATCAATTGTGCTACAGGCGGTTTAAATATTCCATAAGACGCTGTTCTGTATTTTGAGTTAGCGACTCTCTCGGTATTACATTTAGTCGCTTGTACGAATACCAAAGATCTTCCCGCACGGCTCGAGTTAACGACGATTTAGAAGGACAATTTTCTTTCAAACACACGTTATTATTTACAAGTTTCCTCTGTATTTCCTCGGCAGTAATGCCTTGGTTGTTGTTGTTTACAAAACTCTGTATATGTAACGACATCTTCGGTTCTTGCCATCCTCGTCCTGTTTCCTCCAATTCCGTGATTGCTAGTGACCCCGTTTAGCAAAATTATCGATTTTTCTGGCTGGTTTTTTCTGGTCTCCGTTCTAGCCGCATTTGTTTTGTGAGCGGTTGCTCAGCTCGGCTAGTTTAGCATTTTTGCCGTTCTCTCTATTGATTTGAGTCTAGTTATTGTAAATTTTTTACGCTACTGAGTTACGGGTACAACCTCGCCAATTTATTATAATGTTGTATGCTTACCTAAGTATGCTTACTTAAGTCTGTTATACTTTGTCTTAGTCTTCTTGCTTAATTTAGAGGTTGCCGGCTGAAGAGTCATCCAGCCTAACTGGCACTTAGTTTGTTTGTTCCCAGTTGAAGATATCAGGCAAAAACCCTGATCTGTAACGTCGAGTGTGAGTTTACTCTCCAGCCTAACTGGCAGCCTAACTGGCAGTCTAACTGACATTAAGCTAGCGTGCTTACTC
Organism: Desmophyllum pertusum; assembly: GCA_029204205.1. Classification (NCBI taxonomy): domain Eukaryota; kingdom Metazoa; phylum Cnidaria; class Anthozoa; order Scleractinia; family Caryophylliidae; genus Desmophyllum; species Desmophyllum pertusum. Next base: position 80,077 of record MU825451.1, on the reverse strand, counting down.
TTTGGTTGTGTTGACGAAAGTTACTTTGTAAAGCATTATTGAGTATCATTGTATTTAGCAGGGAATACGTACATTGTTGCTGTATTTTGTAATATACATGTTCGGTTTGGTTCCTCGCCAGGCCCTCCCAAAATAAACTTATTTGGCTGCATAGCCGCTGTGGAGTTATTTGTGGTGGAGTGGAGACAAAATAAAGCAATTTCACTGCAGACTAGCGAATGTTTAAATTGAAAGCTAAAATAAGAACAAGAGAAAATAAGAACGAATTTCCTTTTCGCGAACCAACGTTTTACTTTTGGCGCCACTCTTGTTGTTTCAAGCATGACTGGTCACGTCAACACTTATACCTTTCAACCAATCACGAATGCTGTTATATTCAGAAATACATTCTTAGAGCGACTTTATGTAAAAAGCGACTCAAATCGGCTTTCGGCGGCACCAAGTCAAAAAATCAAATTCGCTCATATTTTGCTCATAGATAGGCCCTAGTCAGAAACTAAACGGGACTGTAGTTAGTTTTTGAAAATACTGCTTTTTTCGGTAATAATATGGAAAAAAACCATTTTGCTCCGATTGGGCCCAAATTGATTTCCGGTTTTGACAGAATTTTCGTAAAATTTGATCGCTTCGCGCACCATACTACAGCTATTTTCGAATCTTTAAATAACATTTATATACTGTCTAGGTCTTCATTGTTCGATTGAATGGAAAATAAAATAAATCTAACTTAGTTTTGAGCCCGAAACAAGATCAAAATCATAGGCTAAATTTGCGAACTTGTTGCAAGCTAATTTATGCAGATAAAACATTGACCATTTTATCTATGTGCGATAACTTAAAATTTCGTAAAATCGTTTTTTATGGGTTAACTATTACGTTCATCTGATAGGATATATAGAAACATCTCTGGGTAAATGATTTTAAGTGGCCCGCTTTGGCCCGTGCTTATCACTTATTTTGCCGAAAATATGCCGTTTCATGTGTAAAACAATGGCGTGACACGGCTATTCATCGGAGACTCGCTCTGATAAAAAAAGTGATTTCCAATTAATCACAGGAAGATATCTAGATAAAAGTAAATGAAAAACATAATGGAACCATTTTTGTTTTATTTGTTCGTTTAATTATAATTTATGGCATCGCTTTTAGCAGTTTTATTTTTTCGTACCCGATTGCGGTTGAACAACCTATTAAATAGCATGAGTTATTTTGAGAATTTCGTCCAAGTAGCCTCAAAACAAGCCAAGGCTATAAATATGAACTACCTAGTTGTGAACTCTTTAAAAAATAAGAGCAATCCGAGATAGTTTTTGTTCACCCGTTTTAAAGGCAGTTGGAGTGAGACTTGGAAACCGTTGCGTGACCAGTACACGATGTTGATCACAAAGTCGCAGTGCAGGCTGTAATTAAGTTAAATCTCGTCGAGCGGGTTCTAAAGGGAATACATTCCCAGTTAATTGTTAAGCATAACAAGTCGGGATTGTTTGTATCTGGAGGAAACTCCTGCAGTAATAATATATTTCGCTCATTGCTCGTATACCTAACTTGGGGGCCAAGATTCTCATCGTATCATAGTGACGTCGGTGGGTGACGGTGGGTAATTTCCTTGAAAGGAACCCCTCAAGGATAACAGAAACACGCTATATGGGTGTGACTCGAATTCAGTTTCATTCCTAAGATGCATCAATTATAAAACAAAACCACTTACCACCCAATTTTCTTTTCAGCTTAATATCCTAAATGCTACCGGGATAACTCTAACAAAGAGGTACGACAATAACAACAACCAAGAGAGGATGAATCTCACAAATATCCGTATTACTAGTCACTACTTCTTTTAGCTCAATTATTAATAAAACCATAGACGTTTTCATTTTCAATTGTGCACGTTTCCGATTCGTCTCAATACCATGGACCAGTCGTCGTGCAGTCGATCTGCTTGGTCGCAGTCTTCGCTCTTTAGTCGGGCGCGGTTTGCAACGACGCACCCTTTTTCTGCTCTTTACCGACTAAATGCAACGGATGGTGTATGTCATCTTTGCGGTTTTGTGCACTCCCGCTCGAGCGCAGAAACAAGGGAATAATTGAACAAGTTGATGTTTATCACTGAATAAGCTAAGCGCAACAATCACTGCCCGGGGATAGCTCTGTTCAGGCCAGCCCTTTGTTCCGTTTTTACCGTCCCCCGAGGGAACCAGTTTTTTCAGTTTCCAAAAAACTTTTTTACATTATTGTACGGGTAGGCAATGTAAGTCTGACCCTTTTAAACCTTTTTACTTGGAGCAAATAAACAAACGTATGTTTTTGCAAATGTATATTTACAACATTTTTGCAATGCTTAATATTTGAAGGTATTTCAGTCTTGAGCAACACCGTGTGGTAAGCACCAGTTGCCCCTGGAACATGAGATACACTGAGAGAAATATGGCTTATATGTGCTTGAAAAATGTGACGTTAGAATACTTGCATTGAGAACGAAAACCAAGCTACGGTGTTACATTTCCTCCTTTGTCCATGCGGAGGTTGGGCTCTGAAGAGTTCTTTCGTTCGGGAAAACAAGGTTCAATTTGAATTAAAAAGGATCACCTACTGTAATGAACAAAAACAAACTGGAAAGAAGCCAGGTGTCCCAAAAGAAAGAATGGGAGAGTTGCGAAATATTCCAACCCTCGAACGTTACATCCTACCCTAACACACAAATTATACACCCATGACTGTACAGGGGGAGGTTGATTGAATCCCATAAGACTCCTTGAAAGCTTTATGCCTTTAGTAGAGAGCTCCTAGCTTGCTTTACAACATAAGGTGCGTGGTTAGCTGTTAATTATGACGTCTACGTTTAATATACTTACGTCACGAAGTACACCATCTTCTATTTCAGGTTTTCTTTTCTCGTGGACGTCAGAAACAAGCCAGTAAAGGTCGGTAAAGTTAATGTCATTTAAAAATTCGATAATTGGGCCCGATAAAACCTGTACGTCAAAACACACGGTTGTCATGGCAACATCAAACAGTTGTCAAATCAAACTGATCCTGAGAAATGAGTTAACAGGTACTGAACATTTTAGCATCCCAGAGTAAAAATTTTGCACGTCCGAGATGCGTCACGATGTCTCCAGTTGCAGTAGTCAGCATGTGTGAACTGCGAAGCAGCGAAGGTATTTCGCACCTAATCTGAAACATCTTACTGAGCTTTTGGGGATATATAATACATTGACAGAAATTGGCAATTACATGAAGATCACCCGAAGATGTCTAAGCGTTACTAAATTAAATAATTCCGGTCTTTCAGAGATTACCGAAAATCAACGTAAGATTTCCAAGGATTATACGAGGTCTTCCGAAGAATGGTCGGAGGGCTCGAACGAGTCATTATCAACTGAGATCGGTCAAAACTGATAGCTGAGAAATGGCTAAAATTTCAACTTATAAACTGAGGATTTCCCAAATTCTAATTTTGTAACTAAGAATCCATCAGGACCCTCAATATAGTTACTGGAATATTTTTGGACTCCTAAGCCCATGTCCCTGTCGCTATGAAAACGAAAACCAGCAGCAGCGGAACCAGAGGTGCCGAATGTTATGAGAAACTGATAAAAAATAAATAATTTAAAATAGCACTGGATTCAGCAAACATCGAAAGTGCTATTTTAATAATTTTTGAATACATGTAGATATTATTAAAAACACAAAATAATTTCCGCCGTCATTTTCGTTAATCTTCTTTCGTCATTGTTTTTCTTGCCGAGGCTGAGCATATTGTATATACCACTGGGCCGTACCAGCATGCAGAGAGCATTTCTCCATATATTAATTGATCACTCATTTAAAAATTAATATAAACCATTGAGAACTGGGTTTAGTTGTACTTCTCGACCATTTGTAATTAGTGGTAATCAGCGAAAGTAATAAACTTAGCCTATTTGAAAATGGGAATATAAAAACATTAAAAAAATATTTATTCCCATTCGCACGCGCTAACAGCTACAATGCTATGCAAAATGGTTTGAGGACACTCCTCGTATAAAACGATCTTCTTTGGCTTTCTAATTTTTTTTTTCCCTTGAGGTGTTAAGTTATTTCTTTTGACCCCCCTCCCCCATTACAATGTTGTAACCGAAAAATTGGAACGTAAATTTGACGTGAAAACAACATTGATAGGGGGGAAGGGGATGTCAAACATAGAAAATCAATAATGTTTTAAACGGCGCGAAATCATGAGAGTGTCTCAAGTATTTCTGCATAGCATTGTCCGAAAACACCTTTCCTTTCCTTTCAACACAGTAGACAACGATCAGGCCAATTTCAAAATACACACTTGGATAAACAAAATCGATTGTTTAGAGTTCATTTAAGCTCGAAAACTAGCTTTCCTATGGAACATTTCAAGAGTGAAAAGATGTCTTATGATGGCCGTTTATAGCTCGCGCGCTGTGACGTCACTTGAATGGAATGAAATCTGGCTATCGATATGAGATCCGAAAATGTCCGCTTTTCCTCTCTGAAAAATAAATTTTCACCCGATAAATTGATCTGATAGTACTATGTTCGATGTTTGGAATTGAATAAGATAGTTAGCGGGTTGCAATCAGTAAATAGAAAGAAATAGCGACGGTCTACATCTACACGGTCTACAGAGAATAACATTAAGAAATTTAGATATTGTTGTTATTTAAATGGTGTAGACCGTAGACCGTGTAGATCGTCTCGAGTTTCATTTCCAGCTCAATGTCACGCCAGGATCTGGAGATAAAAGAAAGTAGGCCAGTGAAAGCAGTCCGATAAAATCTAAAGATATGGCGTGCAAACCACACTTCATTAGGATTGAAAGACCAAAGAAAATGTTACTTTGGGTTCTTTTGAGAACGAACAAGACACTGATCAGTTCAAAAAACAAAAACAAATGAAACAAGATCATATTGGTAACAATAGATTTGCGAAATTTAAAATATATCCCACGGTGATTTACAGAACAAAAGATAACTTCTACAGGACAGGCTTGATGCCGATAAAATGTTAAATCATTGTAATCGGACTTAGCCGTATGGCTATTCGCAGAGTTTAAGCAAATGCGGGGATGCGCATAGAGCCGGTTTTCGCATCGCCAAAGTGAGCAATGAATGCAAAGGAAACAGTCGCATTGCTTAAAAAAACTGCCTTCATATATCCTCTCTGAAGAGTAAAGATGAATACCAAATGTCGCTCAGTACGGAAGAAATTGGCATTAACCTAGATCAGACAATGCTATGCAAAATGGTTGAGACACTCCTCGTATAAAACGATCTTCTTTGGCTTTCTAATTTTTTTTCCCCTTGAGGTGTTAAGTTATTTCTTTTGACCCCCCTCCCCCCATTACAATGTTGTAACCGAAAAATTGGAACGTAAATTTGACGTGAAAACAACATTGATAGGGGGGAAGGGGGATGTCAAACATAGAAAATCAATAATGTTTTAAACGGCGCGAAATCATGAGAGTGTCTCAAGTATTTCTGCATAGCATTGTCCGAAAACACCTTTCCTTTCCTTTCAACACAGTAGACAACGATCAGGCCAATTTCAAAATACACACTTGGATAAAACAAAATCGAATTGTTTAGAGTTCATTTAAGCTCGAAAACTAGCTTTCCTATGGAACATTTCAAGAGTGGAAAAGATGTCTTATGATGGCCGTTTATAGCTCGCGCGCTGTGACGTCACTTGAATGGAATGAAATCTGGCATCGATATGAGATCCGAAAATGTCCGCTTTTCCTCTCTGAAAAATAAATTTTCACCCGATAAATTGATCTGATAGTACTATGTTCGATGTTTGGAATTGAATAAGATAGTTAGCGGGTTGCAATCAGTAAATAGAAAGAAATAGCGACGGTCTACATCTACACGGTCTACAGAGAATAACATTAAGAAATTTAGATATTGTTGTTATTTAAATGGTGTAGACCGTAGACCGTGTAGATCGTCTCGAGTTTTCATTTCCAGCTCAATGTCACGCCAGGATCTGGAGATAAAAGAAAGTAGGCCAGTGAAAGCAGTCCGATAAAATCTAAAGATATGGCGTGCAAACCACACTTCATTAGGATTGAAAGACCAAAGAAAATGTTACTTTGGGTTCTTTTGAGAACGAACAAGACACTGATCAGTTCAAAAAACAAAAACAAATGAAACAAGATCATATTGGTAACAATAGATTGCGAAATTTAAAATATATCCCACGGTGATTTACAGAACAAAAGATAACTTCTACAGGACAGGCTTGATGCCGATAAAATGTTAAATCATTGTAATCGGACTTAGCCGTATGGCTATTCGCAGAGTTTAAGCAAATGCGGGGATGCGCATAGAGCCGGTTTTCGCATCGCCAAAGTGAGCAATGAATGCAAAGGAAACAGTCGCATTGCTTAAAAAACTGCCTTCATATATCCTCTCTGAAGAGTAAAGATGAATACCAAATGTCGCTCAGTACGGAAGAAATTGGCATTAACCTAGATCAGACAATGCTATGCAAAATGGTTGAGACACTCCTCGTATAAAACGATCTTCTTTGGCTTTCTAATTTTTTTTTCCCCTTGAGGTGTTAAGTTATTTCTTTTGACCCCCCTCCCCCCATTACAATGTTGTAACCGAAAAATTGGAACGTAAATTTGACGTGAAAACAACATTGATAGGGGGGAAGGGGATGTCAAACATAGAAAATCAATAATGTTTTAAACGGCGCGAAATCATGAGAGTGTCTCAAGTATTTCTGCATAGCATTGTCCGAAAACACCTTTCCTTTCCTTTCAACACAGTAGACAACGATCAGGCCAATTTCAAAAATACACACTTGGATAAACAAAATCGATTGTTTAGAGTTCATTTAAGCTCGAAAACTAGCTTTCCTATGGAACATTTCAAGAGTGAAAAGATGTCTTATGATGGCCGTTTATAGCTCGCGCGCTGTGACGTCACTTGAATGGAATGAAATCTGGCATCGATATGAGATCCGAAAATGTCCGCTTTTCCTCTCTGAAAAATAAATTTTCACCCGATAAATTGATCTGATAGTACTATGTTCGATGTTTGGAATTGAATAAGATAGTTAGCGGGTTGCAATCAGTAAATAGAAAGAAATAGCGACGGTCTACATCTACACGGTCTACAGAGAATAACATTAAGAAATTTAGATATTGTTGTTATTTAAATGGTGTAGACCGTAGGACCGTGTAGATCGTCTCGAGTTTCATTTCCAGCTCAATGTCACGCCAGGATCTGGAGATAAAAGAAAGTAGGCCAGTGAAAGCAGTCCGATAAAATCTAAAGATATGGCGTGCAAACCACACTTCATTAGGATTGAAAGACCAAAGAAAATGTTACTTGGGTTCTTTTGAGAACGAACAAGACACTGATCAGTTCAAAAAACAAAAAACAAATGAAACAAGATCATATTGGTAACAATAGATTGCGAAATTTAAAATATATCCCACGGTGATTTACAGAACAAAAGATAACTTCTACAGGACAGGCTTGATGCCGATAAAATGTTAAATCATTGTAATCGGACTTAGCCGTATGGCTATTCGCCAGAGTTTAAGCAAATGCGGGGATGCGCATAGAGCCGGTTTTCGCATCGCAAAGTGAGCAATGAATGCAAAGGAAACAGTCGCATTGCTTAAAAAAACTGCCTTCATATATCCTCTCTGAAGAGTAAAGATGAATACCAAATGTCGCTCAGTACGGAAGAAATTGGCATTAACCTAGATCAGACAATGCTATGCAAAATGGTTGAGACACTCCTCGTATAAAAACGATCTTCTTTGGCTTTCTAATTTTTTTTTTCCCCTTGAGGTGTTAAGTTATTTCTTTTGACCCCCCTCCCCCCATTACAATGTTGTAACCGAAAAATTGGAACGTAAATTTGACGTGAAACAACATTGATAGGGGGGAAGGGGATGTCAACATAGAAAATCAATAATGTTTTAAACGGCGCGAAAATCATGAGAGTGTCTCAAGTATTTCTGCATAGCATTGTAGCTATGTCGAACATGCGGCAGGGAGAATGATTCAAGAACATATATAATTTACTCATTTGATCTTTACCTGAAAGTTCTAGTTCACCAAGAGGGCGATGCATTTATAGTGTTTGAAGAATGAACAAAATATGATAGTATTTCAAACTTGCAGAGCTTGAAGAGAAACATACACATAGTTTAGGTCATGAATGTACTTTTGGTTTCAAACTGCAAATATACTAATAGAGAATAAAACAAGTAAATAAGAGTTGTTCTTTAGGTTCCGATTTAATGATCAGCTATTTAATAATTTATGCGTTTCCTGTAGCTATGTTAAAGTGATTATTATCGAGTATCCTTACCGATTGCGATTGGCCGTGTCACGCCATTATTTACATATCAAACGGCATATTTTCGGCAAAATAAGTGATAAACACGGGCCAAAGCGGGCCACTAAAAAATCCATTTACCCAGATATTGTTTTACATATCCTATCAGATGAACGTCTAATTAACCCGTAGAAAACCTTTTTACGAAAATTTTAAGTTATCGCACATAGACAAAATGGTCAATGTTTTCTCTGCATAAAATAGCTTGGACAAGTTCGCAATTTAGCCTATGATTTTGATCATGTTTCGAGCTCAAAACTAAGTTAGATTTATTTTATTTTCCATTCAATCGAACAATGAAGACCTAGACAGTATATAATTGTTATTTAAAGAATCGAAAATAGCTGTAGGATGGTGCGCCCGAAGCGATCAATTTTCCGAAAATTCTGTCTAACCGGAAGTCGATTCTGGGCCCAATTGGGCCAAAATGGTTTTTTCGCATATGTTTACCGAAAAAAAGCTGTATTTTCAAAAACTAACTACAGTCCGCTTAGTTTCTGACTAGGGCCTATCTATGCGCAAAATATGAGCGAATTCGATTTTTTGACTTGTGCCACCGTTTGGTCGACTTTTACAGAAAGTCGCTCTTAATAATAATTTGTGCATTCGATTCGGCACATGTGAAGTTCGACGTATAAAGGCTGCCGCACACTTGAGGAAAGTGCTCAGCAAATTCCTCTCGAGGCAGTTAACTCAGCTATTTCCTCTCGTGTGCTCTGGAGTTTTCGTGAGTTTTACGCCTCGCGAGGCTGTGAGAAAAATATCAAGCGCGACATATATTTTTCTCACGGCCTCGTCGCGAGGCGTAAAACTCACGAAAACTCCAGCGCACACGAGAGGAAATAGCTGAGTTAACTGCCTCGCGAGGAATTTGCTGAGCACTTTTCTCAAGTGTGCGACAGCCTTAACCCTATTCTGCCTGAGGGGGGGGGGGGGCAGAAAGTGTCCACGCTGACTTCAAATTTATCGTACTTAAAGAGCATTCAAGCAATCATAGCCAAAACTTTATGACTTTACCTAAAAATTATCTGGGAACATTTTGGTGAGCCAATTTTTTGATCGCGTGACCTGATGTTTCCATGGCAACCAAGTTTGTGACAGGTTAGTTTTAGCAAAATTTGGTATTTTCAGTTTAAATGTCCGTTTTCATGAGATTTTCGCTCTTTACGAAGAGTTTCTTCCAAAATCTTTGCATTTTTTGCATCCTTATGTTGTTTTCGATTTTTTCAAATCCAATTTGGTGATTTTCTGACATTTCTGAACATTTGAAAATCCAAGATGGCAGATCCAAGATGGCGGACAGGTTTAAAGTATGACGTTATTTCGGCGTGATATGATATCATAATTGATTCGTGATTGCCACTAAAATAAACATCTCTGAATGCTTTATACACCACATAAGTGTAATTTTTATAGCACAAATACTTTTGAGATACAGATCGTTTTACCCAAATTTGTTGATTTTTTAGCTTAATTTTCAGTTTTCATAAAATTTTTGCTTTTTACGATGAAATCCTTCCAAAATCTTTGCCGTTTTAGCATCTTTATATTTTTCTTGATTTTTTTCAAAGCAAATTTGGAGATTTTCTGATATTTCTGAACAATTTAGAAATCCAAGATTTAGGATCCAAGATGGCGGATTTTTTTAACGGATGACGTCATTATGGCGTGAATGACGTCATAATTGAGACGTGACTGCCACTAAAATAAAGATTTTTCGGATGCTTTACACACCATGTAAGTTTCATTTTCATAGCGTCAATACTTTTCGAGATACATAGGGGGGGGGGGGGGGCACTATCTTCCCCCCCCCCCCCCCAGGCTCAGGAACGAAAAAAAGCCCAGGCAGAATAGGGTTAATTGCGCCGAACTCGTCCACATAAACGTATTTAACATAAATCATAAGAATTACCACACACAAACATCAAATAACTACAGTAGGACAAACCATTTGTATTCGTGAATCACATCTGACTAAATTTGAGAAATCGTACCTCGATCTAGAAAATAGATTTCAAGAAAAACATTTGGCAAAATGAGCTTTTAGAAACGGCTAATCAGAGGTCAAATAAACGTCAAATTACTTTATCGTTCGCATTTTTAGACCAATAATACTTAATTTACGGCCTTCTTATGCCTGGTTTAAACATCGAATTTCACATGTGCAGAATCTATTTCAGGAATTAAATGCATGTGAAGTTCGACGTTTAAATCAATTAAATTCGACAGATTTGAATTAAATGCGACTTCTGCCGCATCTTCGACTGGGCCAGTCGTAAAAAGTGAAAATGTCATGAAAACGGAAATTTAAACTGAAAATACCAAATTTTGCTAAAACTACCTGTCAAAACTTGGTTGCCATGGAAACATCAAGTCACATGATAAAAAAATTGGCACACCAAATGTCCCCAGATAATTTTTAGGAAAAGTCATAAAGTTTGGCTATGATTGCTTGAATGCTCTTTAAGTACGATAAATTTGAATTCAGCGCGGGCACTTACTGCCCCTCCCAGGCAGAATTGGATTAACTGAAGGACTAAATAATATATGTTGTACAGAAATGAAACAAAATAGTATTGATCCCAGAGCTCATGAGAACAAACACGAAGGCTCTAGTTGACAGCGTGTTTCAGCATCAGTTGCGTAATTATTCCCTTTGGCTACCAGAGTAGTGACGTGAAAACGTAATGTCATACCTGAATCAAAGGTGGCCCAATGGCATCTCGCGATTATTTTATTATTATTGTTTTTTTAAATAAATGGCGTCACGTTCTCACTTACTAATATACCATTCCTTGACGTATAAGTCATCAACAACGACGGCAAAATCGAAACTGACCTATACACGAAACCAACGGACACTCACCAATATCTTAACTGGGCAAGTCACCCACGCCACACCAAGACCGCCATTCCTTATAGCCTAGCCCTCCAACTCAGATGCTGCTCAACCAACCACTACTTGAGAACAGAGGTTGTGAACTGCACAAGATCCTCTTGGAGCGAGGATATAAAAAAATGATATACAAATGATATACAGTCGAACCTGTATACAACGGTCACCCTCGGGAATTAGAAATTGGCCGCTTAAAGGGACTGTGTCACCTGGTGCCCATGCGCGGTAAGGTCCACTAAAAGCTAATTTGCATACGAGTTTTCAGCTTCAATTTGAAAGCGTTCGCCAACGTTTTCAAAGTCGGCGGGAGATTCGAGGAGATGAAGCCGTCGTGAACAAATCTACGCTAATCTTGACAATCCGTTGCATCTGGCTCACTCTTGATGTTAACTTATCCTTAAGAGATATCGAACTACAGTTCTATTTAGTTATTTCGGTGTTAGCTTGCTCGATTTGCGAAAAATATCCGATAGAAAGTATTACAGTACTTCAAGGAAAGAATCAATGGCAAGAACAAACTACAGTACCATCGAAGGAACAGGCTATAATTTATGGCTTTATATTCATCGTGGTTTGGAGCAACATTAAACGCTAGTTTACTTATCACATTCAACTTTCGCTGCCCATCTTCTTTCGCTGGAGGCAAGAAAGAAATCAATCGAGTCTTTCGGAAGAAAAACAACAGCTTCAATGGCGAGCCGCTTCAGTTTACTGAATGAATTTTTGCCACGGCAGTAGCGGACTTATTGAGCATTTCCTAGAATTCAGAGAGCAAAATGGTGAAGGATATTATTTATTTGTTAATGAATGGATATTACAATGATGTGTTGGTCCTTTGCAAAAACCACAGCGGATTCGAATTCGCTTCACATTCTATTTTTTTCGCTGGAAAGTTCACAAAACTACAACACTGTCACGCACGGAGCTGCTACACGGTACTTTTCTATTGAACGTTATTTTACTTTTCAAATTATGAAATTTCCATCTGATGGCATATAATAGTCGCCTCTAATACAACTTTTCATTTCTAAAGCAGCTTTTATGTTTTCAATCATAGTTTTCGAAGCGAAATAAAATGTAAACGCGATTAGCAAACTTTTGTTTTGACATTTTGGCGGCCAGCGAAGGCGTACATTCTTCAATGATTTTTGTCAAACTTATGTTAACTGGATTCAGACCATGAATAAACTGCTATGGAAAATAAATGGCAGAAATTTTATTTCTCAATATCAAAGTCAAAAAAGCAAGGGGAAGTGTGAATTTAGCGGTTGAATTTGAGTTGAATGTTTTTGCCGGAAAGTCACGCAAGAGTTGTTCTGTTAAATTATCGTCTTATGTTATCAATAACCTCGTTCAGTTATAAATATTGCAGCTACGTTGACACTAATTTACAGAAGCCTACTCAAAATAAATACTTCACTCCAGATTACCGATAAACTGCGAAAAAGGTCGTATGCAAATTAGCTTTTAGTGGACCCTACCGCGCATGGGCACCAGGTGACATAGTCCCTTTAATACAAGTTGCAGCTTAATACAGGTTCACCAAAAATACTTCGTGGGCGTGGTCCAATGTCAATTTTATTAAACACTAGCAACTCATTCAAGCTAACAGTAACACAATCAAGACAGTAATCTCTACCTTTAACAAACGGAGATTGTACTTTGTATTTATACCAGTATATATGGTAATAAGAACAGTTAAAGCCATAAACGTGAAATCTATCTCCTAATCGGAGAACTACGTGCAGTTTCAGCTCAAGGTGTGTCGATGGTGCTGTAGTGTTGATGGATCCATTTTTAAGTTAATAAAATCGTAAAATGATATGTGGTTTTAGGTTTCCATTCAAGTGCGAGCCGCTTAATACAGGTAAAAATAACAAAGACAGACAAACATGGGACTGCTAAATGGTGGCCGCGACCGCTTAATACAGGAGACCGTTTAATACCGGTAGAAAAAACAAAGTTTGTATGGGCGAAAATTCGGGACTATGAAAACTGGCCGCTTAATACGGGGTGACCGGTTGATACATAGATGTTATTGAACTAGCTTGTTCGGTCCGTATTGGGAAAATATTGGTCGAGGTCTTTTTTTGCAAGTTTATGGACGCGAGCCGAAGGCGAGGTCCATAATCTTGCAAAAAAAGAACTCGACCAATATTTTCCCAATACGGACCGAACAAGCTAGTTCAATAAAGTTTTTATTATAATGGTCTTTTTAAAAACTTGCTGACAAAATAATGCAGCCATTTTCGGCTAACGCGCAAGCGCCAAAGCTAAGCATATTCTTACATTTTTTGGCCACTTTCGAAAGTGTAACCAAAATTGTCCGCCAGACATGAGGAAAAACGTTTCTACTTAATGGAAAACAGTTTTTCTTTTGTTCAATGTTTCATAAAAAGGAATTCGGCGAAATGAGTTCGTGAGCGGTCCATCTTCGCGGTCCGTATTGCAAATTTTGGACCGCTCAGGGGGACCAATCAGAATGCTCCTTTCCGTCGTGGACCAGTTTGCCATATAATAAAGGGCCGTTATATACAGGTTCGACTGTACTTCGTTTTGTTTTTTGTTGCATTCCACAATATTTCACAATTAGTTTCCTATTGTATGCCACTACATTATCACGTGCACATTTATTGTTCCGCGTTGCACGCACAGTGTTGTAACCAATCACTATTGTTATCCTATATTTAAAAATACAGTTGACACTAACCGCTATACTATTGTACAGTTATAACGCTCCTGAAGAAGGCCGAGACGTTCGAAACGTCGAGCAATAAAAGCCACACAGTCGTAACTGGAGTTGGATACTTGACCCTCTAGTGATCCTCCGTTATAGACCTTGTGGACAGCATTGCTTGTGGGACCAATGCAATTTTTTTTTTTCACAAACATTTAGACCACAATCCGAAACTCGCTTGAATCACAGTGTTTAATCCTTGACTTTAGGTTCTTATATTCACATACCTTGTCGCCGTCTTCACCACTTTTTCCCTTCTCACCGTCCCGTCCCTTATTTCCATTTCCACCGTTGGTCAGCATATTCAGGTAGCCTTCTGATACATCGGCAGATACTTCCACTTACGAGGAAAAATAAAACACAGATATCAAAAATAGAGCTCAAAGCTAAAAAAAAGAAAAGTAACTCAGAAGGCTATCTGCCAAAAAGTGCCAAACTAAAAAAAAATACGCATCGTACGGTGACGGACCAATAAAGAAAAAAAATATGAAGCTGACAAACGTATTTCATGAAATCATTCCCTTTCTAAAGAAAATAAATTAATTTGTCACTGAGTAGTACGTGACTTAATTTTAAGCGTTCTAAATAAGGTAGTTTCGTTCCATCGATTATTTCCTGTATTTAGTTATTGTATCATTAAGCCCGCATGTTTGTTGTTGGTATTATAAGTTGGCCTATGAACAGGCTGTGGGAAGGCTTCTAAATGGGATATAGGCGCTCGTTTCGTCCCGTTCGCCGATTATCTTTCGGCCTGTCAAAACTTGGTTGCCATGGAAACATAACGTCACGTGACCAAAACATTGACACACCAAAATGTTCCCCGATAATGTTAATGTTTAGGAAAAGTCATAAAGTTTGGCTGCGATTGCGTGAATACTCTTTAAGTAAGTACGTTATCGATAAATTTTGAAGTCAGCCGGGCACTTTCTGCCCCCCCCCCCCCCCCCCCCCCCCTCCCAAGGCAGAATAGGGCTAAGGGTTTGAGAGTCGCAACACTTTTAACAAGTATTGAGACGGTAACCAGAATATTTTCTAGCGTAGAGAGACCGAGATTAGTCGGCGATCCGATTACAAAACTAAATCGATCGTGGAGAATTCTTGCTTTTTTGAAAGACACTGCCTTATTCAGGATTCAGGTAGGAATTGTATTTTGAAGTTAGTTGGACTGGGCAGCGTTTGGAATCACTTCAAGGACTTACTGTGTTCGAAATATTTTTAAAACTGAGCTTTGTCACGTACGTATACTCTAGCCATTTGCCCGCTATTTTCTCGATAGTAATAAATAAAACATTGTGTACGACATTTTTGGCGATTTTATAAGTAAATATCTCCAGGTATTTTTGATAACACAGTAACGTGCAGCGACCTCGTTTATGGAAATAATTTCTGCTTTGAAAAACGCAAAACCATTTTGTTTTGCTCGGAGGTGAATAGCATTTGAATAGCATTTGCTATTCACCTCCGAGCTAGCCAATCAGACCGCGAAAAGCGCTATTTACTGGTTTGGTATATACTAAACACCAGTATACACCTCTAAACGTACCTATCGGTCCTGGTACTCCATGCATACCCCCAACTCCATCTTTTCCAAGAGACGGGAAGTTCCAATTTTGTTTCAAAGTCGGAGCTCGGAGGTCCAATCGACTCCCTTTCTTGGAAATAACTTTACGGCTGAACACTGTCAACTTTTTCATTCCACGCATTTTGATGTCGCCCTATGAAATAATATCATCTCGGATGATAATTTCGTTCCGTTATTAAAACAGTTAATGAAAGTATAGAAGTGTGTTGTTGTTGTTGTTCACATATATATATATATATATATATAAAAGGCCACAATGAAAAGCTCAAGTACTCCACCCACAGTACTCCCGCTCCACGTAGAAGACAGAGGCAAATAATCTGGTTCAACCCTCCTTTCAGCAAGAATGTAGCAACCAACGTAGGAAAAACATTTCTACACCTCACCGCTAAGCACTTCCCCGCGAGCCACAGATACCACAAATCTTCAACAAAAACACCATCAAGTAAGCTACAGCTGCATGGACAATATGAGCACCAATGTAAAAAAACACAACCACAAAGTATTGAACCCCAAAACCACCACCACAGAAAACGGGTGCAACTGCCGAAGCAAGAAAAACTGCCCCTTAGACAACAATTGCCTCTCCACCAGCTTAGTCTATAAAGCCAGCGTCGCCACAAAAGACGACACCGCAGGAAAAATCTACATCGGACTGACAGAAGGAACATTCAAGCAACGATACAACCAGCACACGCTCTCGCTCCGGAACAAAATTCAAGAGCCCTTGAACGCTCCAGATTGAATTGGTAACCTGGTTGCGTTTAATAAATTATATAACGAAATTCATTATCAATATTGAAATAAAAATAATAAGAATTAAGAAGAGATGATTGCAATGCGGTAACTTGTACAAGGTTACCAATTCAAGGTTACCAATTCAATCTGGAGCGTTCAAGGGCTCTGTCCCGGGAATAAGTTATTTATGTGAGCGTAGAATTTATTCAAGGGCTTTGGTGGGGCATTTATTACGTTTGTTTTGATCATCGTTTAAGGACCCCGTGCGAGGCATTTGTTATGTTTTCTCATTCGCCGCGTTTATTCATGGGCTTGGTATATGGAATTGTTACGCTCAGATTGTAAAGTGTCTTGGTTGCGTAAGATTTTAGAACTCTGTTACCTTGTAATTAACACGGAAAACTATATTTTCTTTTAGTCATTACACACCCTTAGGAGTTTATTTACAGCATTAATTAACAAAATCTTATCTAAGCAAAATTACTGGCCTTATTTGTTACTTCATAATTTACACTGTATTTCATAATTAACACTGTATTTCTGTAAGTTTTGAATTGTTACGTAATCACCCTGTAAGAGTTATTTTAGAATAGTAAACAATGTAATCCTATATAAGCAAAGTTATCAACTCTGTAATTCACACGCTGTTTGTACGAACTGATGAAGGTCTAAGACCGAAACGTTTTATTAAATTTTTACTTTTTATCGTCAGACGGACAACTTCTGACGATAAAAAGTAAAAAAAAATTTCCAAAAATTATATATATATATATACGTGTAATACAATTCCAGTAGAAACAATAATACACAAAAGTACTTCATCTCAATTTCTCGCAAACGGTCTCGCACGAACACTGTGGAGGGAACAGAGATGTGGGAGAATGCAAGCTACGATTAACTTAGTTGGCAGGTCTTTGCTTGGTTGAACAGTATTGTGCAACGAAATATTGCTTTCGTTACAGCCCTGACGATGAACAAAAGTATTCATAGTTTATATTACATTTTTATTTTTGTGTGTTTTACATGTATTAGTGCTAACACTTGCTGGCCATTGTTGTTACACTAAAGTCCCTCGGGAAATCTATTTTGTGAAGTCTGTATTTACAAGGAGCGCCCTATCTCAACGCTCTTCCTACAGTCTCATTTGCACTAGAAAATTACTGCCCGACAAAATAAGACATATTTCTAATAGTAAAACAAAGTGGTTTTATATACACGAAGACGAACCAAGTGTCAAGGCATTTCTTGAAGAAACTCGAGCCAGCGAAAGAGCTAGAGAGAGCAAGGCTTAGGCTGTGAACTATGATGACTTTCTATAATACTGTAAAAATTTTATCCTGTAAAGTTGTCGAGTTACTAAAATAAAATATGTTTTACTTTAGTGCCCGCGCTGATGTCAAATTTATCGTACTTAAAGAGCGTTCAAGCAATCATAGCCAAACTTTATGACTTTTCCTAAAACATATCTGGAAACATTTTGTTGTGTCAATTTTTTGATCACGTGACTTGATATTTCCATGGCAACCACGTTTTTGACAGACCGTTTTAGCCAAATTTGCTATTTTCATCTTAAATTTCGTGTCATGAGATTTTCGCTTTTTACAAAGACTTTCTTCCACAATCTTTGCTATTTTTGCATCCTTATATTGTTTTCTATTTTTTTCATATCAAATTTGGTGATTTTCTGACATTTATAGTAGTTTTGTTAAGCGCTGTTGGTTTTTTTAGTAGAAATGGCGCTATATAAATAAAGATTATTATTATTATTGTTATTTCTGAACAATTTAAAAATCCAAAATGGCGGATCCAAGATGGCGGACATTATTAAAGTATGACGTTATTTTGGATATTATATAATAATTGGATTCGTGTTTGTCACTAAAATAAACATGTTTGAATGCTTTATACACCACATAATTTTCATTTTTATAGCACAGATACTTTTCGAGGAACAGATCGTTTTACCCAAATGTGTTGTTTTTTAGCTTAATTTTCAGTTTTCAGAAAACTTTTGCTTTTTACGATGAAATCCTTCAAAAATCTTTGCCGTTTTAGCATCTTTATATTTTTCTTGATTTTTGTAGAAAACAAATTTGGAGATTTTTCTGACATTTCTGAACAATTTAGAAATCCAAGATTTAGGATCCAAGATGGCTGATTGTTTTAATGTATGACGTCATTATGCCGTGTATGACGTCATAATTGACACGTGACTGCCACTAAAATAAATATTTTTCGGATGCTTTACACACCATGTAAGTTTATTTTCATAGCGTCAATACTTTTCGAGATACATATGGGGGGGGGGGGGGGGACTATCTGCCCCTCCTCAGGCTCACGAACGACCTGAGGTGAATTAAGGCCTGCTTCCTTGCATATTTGAAGGGGTAGTCTAAAATAAAATAAATGAGATATATCTCCAATGTTACAATTTAAGGTCAATCTTGAAAGTAAACCCTCCGAAATTAATGTCGAATTATGTTTCATATTTTGATCACGTGACTAGCCACGCCCAATTTTGTAAGACATGTATTTACTCAAAATTCTCACCAGTTAGCGAGCAACTACTGAACCAATTTTACATCTGAGTAATGACTGCCTACACTTACTTTGAAACACCAGTTGGAATGAGTCAAAATTATTTAATTTCTTGCTTGTGTTGCTAGTTATATCTTGGAGGAAGGACTGTCACTAGTGGAAAACAGCAAATAGCACTTGCGCAGTTAAAGGTTTTGTACCATTCTTACCGGATTCCTTGAAACATTATCAGGGTAAAAGTTTTTAACTTAATCTTCCAATGCGACTAGTGGTGGGAATCTAAAACAATGGTTTTCTTATATTATACTCGGGCTACTTAAGAGCGGCTGACTGTAAGAATTCGCCGTCAAACGGAAATTTCGGATTTATTTATATTTGGTCAGGAGAAACCCTTTGGTGAACCGACTTTCGAAAATTGTAATCAAACTTTCCAAAGAGTTTTCGTTTTCAAGAAATTCGGCAAAACGCGAAATGCCGTGTTCTCGTGAAAGCCGCCATTAAATTTTGCCGAAAATTGGTGCATATTCAAGTCACTCGGGAAGAAAGACGGCTCAAGGTATCGAAATTATATTTTACAGCTAAGTAGAGTATCCTTCATTGCAACACGGAAATATAAAAATATCGCAAGAAGATGCATTTTTCACATGTCGTTTTGAAAGGCCGAAGATTCCTATCTTCAGCACTTCGGTAAACACTTGAAACTTAGGAAACTTTGTAGGCAAAAATATTGCCCTGGTACATCGAAATTCGAAATAAAAGCTATACTAGCAAAAAGCCCTGTTATTGTACTGTAACATATCAAAAATCCAGCTTGGGTAATTCAAAAGCCACCCGTTGAGAGAGGTAAACGCATTGGAATTTTTCCATGTATTTACTACAAAAATTGAAATGGTCACGCAACACAAGAAAACACATTTCAAATAGATTTATTGATTATGTCTTATTTTGCCACAGTAGGATAACGTTTTTGTTTTGAATACAAAATCTGATGTTCTAATGAGTTCTGTATTGCTCTATATTCCTATAAAAATGAATTCTAGAGTAGGTGATAATTAAAAGGTCAAGTGTCGTGTCATGTTTTCCACTCGCGCGAATGTCAACATGAAACAAAATGAAACCATTCCAACCGAAATTTCTTCTCAGAGTATATCTCAAAGCTTTCCATTTTTTTAATCAGATTCTACTGTTTCATTAAGTTACTAATTGTCTAGCGTAAAAATCACCTTTGGTTCTGTAAGGTTTTTGCGAAGTTGCAGTTTTAGATCCGTAGTGTCAACAACATGTCGTTTTAAATACGAACAGATGTAATGCTGTGCAATGAAACTTACCGTTCCAAATTTGCAAAGAATGGTCACCTCATGAACCATTTCCATTACTATAAACGGGGTATCCAACCTTCTCGATCTCAGAATCTCAGTTCTGATTGAAGGCAATATCATTTTGCTATGTACACACTGTGTTACAGTACATGTAATCGGATTAGCTGTGTTACTATTTATGACCAGTGACGTAACACTGTCGGGTGATCCCAAGCCAGGCAGCATTAAATTTTGGAGTGCGTTCTGTAGCTAATGGTCATGGGTCGTGGGTGCAAGTCGTGGATGTGGGTGTGGGTAACAAAAATCGTGAATAAAAAAAAAAAAATAAATTAAAAAAATTAAAAAAATAATAATTAAAAAAAAATTGAAAATAAAAATAAAGTTGGAAATTCATGAAAAATATGAAAAAATTATCAAACGCTTCAGACTAGGGCTTTCTACAAGTTGCTCGTGATTTCCCAAAAAGTTGCCCGTAATTTCTCAAAAGTTGCTCAAAAGTTGCTCAAAAAACAAAAATATTTTTTTTGTTGCTCTCTTCCTTTATTTGGTCTGATGCAAAAATATGCAAATTGTACAACTGACAAAAGTAAGATTTCTAAGCATTTTTGTGCAATTTTGCGGCGTAACCAGCGTTGCTAAATAACTTTGTCCTCAATTAAAACCAAAAAATGTATGTATGAGTAAAGACTACGCATCAATATTAATATTAATAAATTAATTGTCTACTAAAACATTGTGAAATATGGAAGCAAGGCCAATTTAAGCACTAAAAGTTGCTCCGATTTCTCAGAATTGGTAGAAAACTAGAAATTGCTCAGAATGTAAAAAGTTGCTCGAAACGAAAAAAGTTGCTGGAAATACGAGAAGTTGCCAAAAGTTGCGGAGCAGACTTGTGGAAAGCCCTACTTCAGACTCTTTTTTCGGAGCGCAATGTTTGACCCAAAAACTTCCGACGATTTCCGAAGATGACCCGAACACTTCCGAAGATTTTCGAACATGTTCGGACGTGATCGGAAGGTCAGCAGATATTTCCGATAATCAACAGAAGATTGCCGAAGACTACCCTATGAATGCCAATTGTCAATGCCTCATTCTCTTCCTGGGTTTGGAATTTTAACCAGTAAGAGTTATTTAGTCTTATTTAGCGGATGACTTTTCTTCACTAACAATTTCCGCGTAAGTTGGGGACTCATTTCCAGCATTTCTGTCCGACTCCCCGTCCATTGTAACGAATTACCGATCAGAACAATCAGAAGATAAGCTAAGCTAAGATGAGATACTTTGAGACGTGGTCGTGAATACCAGATAGCGAACGCGTGCCACGAGGGTAATATCAAGGAAAGGGAGGGGAGTTCGGTGAGCGCGAAGCGCGAGGGCTACGCAGGCTACAAGGGTAACAAAGGGGATCATTTCTCCTGGGAAAACTTTGGAGTTTGTAATGATTGACATATCTGTAACAATGTTGTCATTGTGTTACAGATGTATCGCATATCGATGCCAGTAACACAGAGACTGTGAGCCCTTTAGACTTCTCAGATCCGATAAAAAGTGAAATAAAAACGAGAAATAAAAGTTCAGAAAATGTATTTTCACTTGCACGATTTGAGTTGCACGATTTGAGAGAAAAGCGAGCTATGAGGCCTGGGGCGGGGGGCGGGGTACTTGACCTATATTTTGGGTATAGGGGTGCCGCTGAGGGTTTGAAAACATGACCCTGTTTAGGACAAAAAAAAAATACCCTAAAGTACCTACCCTACGCCTGTTTAGGTTGCAATTTAGCGAATCATGTTTGACTGATAGGCAGAAAACGTCTCCGATCTCTAAATACTGTATAAACCATATTTTTACGACGACAATCGTGCAACCCTGTTTAGGATAGACTCGCATGAAATTATATACCCTGTTCAGGGCAGAGGGGCCAAAAACCATTCCCTGTCCAGCGGTACGTCCCCGTATAGGCATAAGGGAGTACACCCCTCCCCTCCACCCCCGGGGGCTATGAGCAGGCTCACAGTTTTGGGCCCTCGCTGATAAACCAGATAAACCGGAAGCATGTTTCAAATCAACTCCCGACAAATCAAGCGCCGATTGTTCTCTCGTGCTCCACGGTCTTCAGAAAGAAAAAAAGGAGAAAAAATACTAATAAGGGATTCCTTCCCGGGGATTCATTATCCAGCTGATTTTAGAATCATCTTCGGAAATTGTCCGAGGTCTTTGGGTCAAACTTGCGCTCCAAAATTAACGAAATTGATATTTTTCATGAATTTCCAACCTTATTTTTATTTTCAACTTATTATTTTTTATAATTTTTTTATTTATAATTTTTTTTATTTACGATTTTTGTTACCCACACCCACGACCCACGACCATTAGCTACAGTACGCACTCCAAAATTTAATACTGCCTGGCTTGGGATCACCCGACAGTGTTACGTCACTGGTCATAAATAGTAACACAGCTAATCCGATTACATGTACTGTAACACAGTGTGTACATAGCAAAATGATCTGCGTGAAATTTGTATTGTTTTGAGTGCGCTTCAATCAGAACTGAGATTCTGAGATCGAGAAGGTTGGATACCCCGTTTACAGTAATGGAAATGGTTCATGAGGTGACCGTTCTTTGCAAATTTGGAACGGTAAGTTTCATTGCACAGCATTACATCTGTTCGTATTTAAAACGACATGTTGTTGAGACTACGGATCTAAAACTGCAACTTCGCAAAAACCTTACAGAACCAAAGGGTGATTTTTACGCTAGACAATTAGTAACTTAATGAAACAGTAGAATCTGGTTAAAAAAATGGAAAGCTTTGAGATATACTCTGAGAAGAAATTTCGGTTGGAATGGTTTCATTTTGTTTCATGTTGACATTCGCGCGAGTGGAAAAACATGACACGACACTTGACCTTTTAATTATCACCTACTCTAGAATTCATTTTTATAGGAATATAGAGCAATACAGAACTCATTAGAACATCAGATTTTGTATTCAAACAAAAACTGTATCCTACTGTAGCAAAATAAGACATAATCAATAAATCTATTTGAAATGTGTTTTTCTTGTGTTGCGTGACCATTTCAATTTTTGTAGTAAATACATGGAAAAATTCCAATGCGTTTACCTCTCTCAACGGGTGGCTTTTGAATTACCCAAGCTGGATTTTTGATATGTTGCAGTACAATAACAGGGATTTTCGCTAGTATAGCTTTTATTTCGAATTTCGATGTACCAGGGCAAGATTTTTGCCTACAAAGTTTCCTAAGTTTCAAGTGTTTACCGAAGTGCTGAAGATAGGAATCTTCGGCCTTTCAAAACGACATGTGAAAATGCATCTTCTTGCGATATTTTTATATTTCCGTGTTGCAATAAGGATACCCTACTTAGCTGCAAAATATAATTTCGATACCTTGAGCCGTCTTTCTTCCCGAGCGATTTGAATATGCAAAATTTAATGGCGGCTTTCACGAGAACACGGCATTTCGCGTTTTGCCGAATTTCTTGAAAACGAAAACTCTTTGGAAAGTTTGATTGTAATTTTCGAAAGTAGTTCACCAAAGGGTTTTCTCCTGACCAAATATAAAGAAATCCGAAATTTCCGTTTGACGGCGAATTCGCGATAATTACAGTCAGCCGCTCTTAAAGGAGAAGGTCACTCCAGAAATCGCACTTTTTTTCTCGCTACCATTAAAAAGTATATATGAAGATGAATTACTGACCGTAGTTTGAAGTTCCAAAGACCCTCATAACCTCGCGAAATTTGCCTTCAAAGTATCGAAAAATTCGAATTGACCGCCGCCATTTTGAAGACTACTCAGCAACCTGGCCGCATAATCGTGACGTCAAATAGTCCAACCTGAATTGGCGGGAAGCGCTGTGTAATTTAAACGCAGTTGCTGTTTTGGTGTGCCTTCGTTCGATGTTTCGAGTCCACAATGCGGCCTCTTGTGCAGCTCCAAACTGTTGTAACAGATCGCAAAAGGATAGAAGAGGAATTATATTTCATCGTTTGCCGTTAATTGAAAAGATCTTGCCAAGAAATGGCTAGTTAAACTCGGCCGCGATAAGAGATTCTTACCAAAACCCGATAACATTTATGTTTCTTCCGACCACTTTACGGATGACTGCTTTGAGATTGATTTTAAGTCAGATCAACATCTTTAATACTGGTAACACTATAAAAGAAAGCAGAAACCTGATGCTGTTCCGACAATTTTTAAACACGGAAAGTCGGTTCGCTAGCGAAAGAAGCAACGCCATGAAAGAATGACAAGAGGTTACTTTGTCAGTATTCCGTAATGATTCAATTTAATGTGACACTAAAAATATTTCGTGCAACTTGTCTCGCAATTTTGTTAAGCCGTCGCGCGACAAATTGAAAGAAGCGTTGCTTAGTGTAACACCGACATGCTGCGTTGCCGCGATCGCTTCGAAAAGTAGAAGTTGATTCTGCTTCGTCGAACGGGACAATAATTAATTTTAGGAGGTCGAGGGCACGGGCGGGCGTTACACGTTAACGGCAAACGATGAAATATAATTCCTCTTCTATCCTTTTGCGACCTGTTACAACAGTTTGGAGCTGCACAAGAGGCCGCATTGTGGACTCGAAACATCGAACGAAGGCACACCAAAACAGCAACTGCGTTTAAATTACACAGCGCTTCCCGCCAATTCAGGTTGGACTATTTGACGTCACGATTATGCGGCCAGGTTGCTGAGTAGTCTTCAAAATGGCGGCGGTCAATTCGAATTTTTCGATACTTTGAAGGCAAATTTCGCGAGGTTATGAGGGTTTTTGGAACTTCAAACTACGGTCAGTAATTCATCTTCATATATACTTTTTAATGGTAGCGAGAAAAAAAGTGCGATTTCTGGAGTGACCTTCTCCTTTAAGGTTACCGTATACCTTCAAAGGACAGAATTGGTCCAAAAACACGTTTCCGCTTAGATATGTAGTTTACATGATGACCTTTCATATAAAGAAAATTAGATGGAAATCTGATAATTATTAACGGAGAAATACAGTGCGAAAGACTTAACCGGAAGTGAGGTGTGTGTGGAGTGTGAATACTTCTCCCGCTGTTTTCTCGAAATCTATTTCGGGCCGATAGAGGCGTATTTAAAGAGTTACAACTCAAAGGGAATTTGAGCGATTGACCTCAAATTTGGACAGTATCTAGATTAACATATAAACAACAAAAATTATGAAAGGGAATTTTTTATTTTGGAAAACTTTTTCGTTGGGAGCCGTTTCCGCGCGATCACTCCTTATTTTTTTCACCCTATTTAGAAAATGCTCTCTATCTTTTCACTGCAATTGAATATGGGGAATCCCCGACACGATTTTTTAGCGCTTTGGGTCCGGAAACGCAATAACAAATCAAATTAGCGAAATATATAATTCGCGCAGAGTTGTAGCTTTCAAAAGCTGATTCGGACCCTTGTATTTAGACATCGCGAAAAATTCGACAATTCATTTTATTACATAATGGTTAGTATATTTAGATAGCCAGCTCAATAAGCTTTAATTTGATATAGGGTTTTAGGTATCTGCAGTTTAATCCGGACGCGCTACATTTTTTAGACTTGAGACACCCCTGAAGGTACACGGTAACCTTAAGGCATGGTTTTTTAAGGCATCAGAAGACCCCCAGCAGAGAGATGAAACATCCTGTTTATTTGTCGACATAACTAGTTTTGTCAAACCGTAAATTTAATCTGATCTTTATTTCACTAGTTTAGTCGGATGAAAATACTTTTTGGTGTCACGTGACATTCCTTTGTCTATGACGTCACAAAATACGTTTTGTGAAATGGGGAAAGGTTATGGGGCAAACTTTGCTAAACAAATGTTGTTAAACTGTGCAACAAAATAAGGAAACTGTGTATCTGCCTTGTATACTGGTACTTTTCATTTATATTAGTAGTTATTGAATCATTTAGCATGTCACTTGACCTGTTTCTTCTAGTTACACAATTCCTATTTAACATGGTCATGCATACAAGGCTATTTCATGAAGATATTCTCAGATGTAATATAATTAATAATAGAAATGATTAAGGTAATTCCTTGGTAAAAGAACCAAACATAGATTTCCGATGAAACTTGGTACACTTTTGTAACAAGTCAAGGAGATAATAAAAACGTGATAAAAAGAGGGGGTCACCGTGCTCGTTTCCACGCCACAATGCTGACGAGTGCGGTCATTTTGGCCCCTTTTGGAAAAAACCGTGCGCAGCAAATAAGCTCGATGTTTTTCAATGCAACCCGTGATATCGCACAGAGTTTGACTTCATTCCATTGTTTATTCACCGACGTTCCAGAAAAATGTCTTCGATTTCCTTTGTATTTACTTTACACTCCAAAGTAGATTCAAATTGGATATGCGCTGTGGGACCGTAGTGGCTCCCTCCGGAGAATTTAGTTAAATTGCAAAAAAACTGATCATAGATTTCTGCCCATTTTTTTTTCTTGTGTAATGTAGTTACTGTTCTTATTAAAATTATGAAATAAAAAATGGGGGTCACCGTGCTTGTTTAGAAGAAAACGACCATTTATTTCCCAGCCAAGCTTAGCCTGAAAGAAATCCTGTAATGTTCTGTATGTGCGCGCGCTCGTACTCGCGCTAAATGACGCGTGGCGCGCGCAAATGACGCAATAAATTATGCGCAGTAAGGATGCGCAATTCAATACTAAGGAATCACCTTAAATGAGGTTTACTTTCTGTACCCCATTTTAGTCCGAAGATTTTAACCGTTTAACAATCATTCTGAGTCACGTGACCTAAATTTAAAAAGTGAAAGTAGTTCATATTGTTGAGGATACTGATAAGATTGTACCCTGCAAATTTCGGAAAGATTGAACAACAACTTCCCTTTGAAATAAAAATATGTCATATTAACAGGCAAACCATGCCTTAAGTGGCCTGAGTAGGGCGTGGCCAATCACGTGACCATGTGGTCTTTAAAACAATATTTGTTTGCTTCTTTTGATTATTTGACCAAGTTTAGTCTTATTATCACGATGCAAAGTATGATCTCTTAAAATAGTTACAAAAATAGCGAACATTCAAGAACCAGGTTACACACCTGAACATATACAGTATCTGCCATGACTTCAAGCTCGATGTTATTGGACGTTCGTTCCTGGGAATCTCCAAACGTAACATCCTTCTTTGTTCTAAGATGCTCTTGTATGTAATCCATATGTACAACTCGGCCCAATACTTGGTAGCGATCTATTGAAAGATACATAACATAAATAAGACAGAAATCATACCAAAAACATCATTATAGCACAGAAACCATTAGCAATGAAAAGGTTGTTTATTCACTTTACTCATTTTTTACGATTATTATTTATTCCAAAATACGATCATTTTGTTTCACTCGATATCTCATTTTACTTCACTCGGCTGTTCACACTTTTCTGATTCGCACAGTGAAACAGCAAGTCAAACCCACATACGGCTACATTATCAAAACAAGAAGCTGTGAACAGCTTAAATTCGGGCTTCCAATTCTTGACTTGGAGAAGTGTCTCGTTAATGGATCCGGAGGTGGTGAAGAGTTCAATACGACAGGAAAAGACTACTAGCAAAATAATTCCCCACCCCCAGGCCACAGGGACTGAATTTGTCCCGGGGGCTGCCAAGGGGGGGGGGGGGGGGGGGGGTCCGGCCGTTCCAAATGGAGGGAGGGTGACGTCTTTGTTGACACTGTGACGTAGCCCTGGGGTCTGGCTATCAGCTGGTGGTTTGCCGCCGACCAGGAGTCAAAAGCAGGGGGGTAGGCAGGGGGTGTTTTGGACACTTCACCGCACCGGGCGGTTGTTTTGTTTCCATCGTTCCCAGTTACTACTGTGTCGCTCCCGGTCCAGTGACTAGTTTCGCTTATGTTTTGAGCAGGGATTGCCTTCCCTGCAGAGATTGGTCAGTCCTGCAGTTACGCATGCCGTGTCTGCAGCTCATGTGCCAATCTGAAGGGCTGGGGGGGGGGGGGGGGGGGTGGATGGGTAGTTGTAGAGTTTTGAGTGCATTTTAGTTCCCGGGGCCACGTTCTTTCAAATCCGGTCAGATATCTGGGACAAACGAGGGGTCGGTTTGCACCCAGACACACCCGGCAGCTGCGGCCGGGCTGTTTGGCCACCGGCTGTTGACTCTGGGCAACCGGGAGCCTTCTTGGCTTGATATCTGAGCGGATTCGAAAAAACGTGGCCGCTAGGAGGGTTTGCTTTGGGCTTCTTTGTTAAGTACCGATTTATTATGCAATGAGATGATACAAAGCAAACCCTCCGAAACCACAGAATGTAATTGCCGCCAGAAAGACTCTTGCCCACTCTCCGGAAAATGCCAAACAAAATGTATAGTTTACCAAGCCACCGTCACAAGAAAGGACAACACGAAACAAGAAACATATGATGGACTAACCGAGCACACTTTCAAAACTAGATACTCAAACCACATTAGCTCGTTCTGAAATCCGAAACACAAATTTGCCACCGAGCTGAGCAAACGCATCTGGAATTTAAAAGAACCAGACATCCAAGACCATCCAATACTCAATCAAATGGAAAATAATCAACCAATGCAAACCCTACTCAAACAAAACAAAGCGATGTAATTTGTTCCTTCACGAGAAGTTCATTGTTATCTTCCACCCGGAATTAGGATCACTCAACACTAGAAACGAACTTGTATCCACTTGTAGACATATAAAGAAATATTTATTATGCAATCAGTAACAATGGACCAGTGGTGCCATCCGTGCAATCTGACACCTCGATCGCTATATTAGTATACGTTCCCCAAGTATTAGCATAAGTTGCAGCATTAACCCGAAGAATGTGACTCCGCTTGCCATACGAAACAGATTTGTTGTGAGTCAAAGTTCTATGAAGTAACTCAGGTTTACTGTTTTTCACTATATATATAATTCAGGTGATTTTCACCGGCGAATCCAAGATAGTGCTCTACAGTGAAGGAGCGGATTAAATCAGTAGATGGAATACTCGATTTTGAGCACATATTCTCTCTTTACTCTCTCTATCTCCTTTGGGGTTTGCTTGAGTATCGCTAGTCCGTCGTCTCGGTAAAGCCCCGAAGTCGATATCAGGTATTTGTTTCAGCTGTGAGAGGAGATAGCAACCGACTAATTCACATGTCTAGCTCTGCTCCGTCATAGCTTCCCATGGTGACGTCAAAAAGCGAGGTCGAAGTTTTCTTTTCCCATGGGACACAGTTGTTGAATAGAAGAGAGTGCTTAAAGGCCGGGTCGCACTTGCGGACAAGTTTGGTAACTTAGTGGATTTCTTCAATTTAAGCGTCAATTATAGCAAAGACGAGTGCGACCTACGTTTTCAGGACGAACAACTTGTCCAAAAAGATAACATAACAAAGAAGCCGCAGTCCCATTATTGGCCCGAGTCGCACGTGTGCACGTTTTGAAATTTGTTTGATACAATAATCGCAAAACAAGTGCGACCTACTTGATGCGAGTCGGACAAATTTTGTCAAAACGGATAAAACTTCAAAGGCACCGTAGGCCTGCCCTGGAGCTGGACAAGCCACTTCCCCACGCACCGGGTGACTCCAGATAACAATGCTTTCTTGATTAACCATTGTGTTTTTCTCTGAGAATAACAAATTTGCATTTTGCAGCACGTGTTGCCATATATTTGATTCAAATTTACCGCGGCCTCCAGGGCTGTGTGCAAGTATAATATGGTTTACGCCACCAAAACTGGATTTAAAATATGTGAATAACAATGCATTGTTTTTTCGTTTGTTTCTATTAATTTTCTGTGGTAATCGTTACAGGTCGAACCAACTTCATGATTTTAATAATGTTGTGAAGGACAAAAGCTGTTCTCCCCAAAGCCCAGAATTTGGTCATTTCACGTCGTTGTTTTGCAGAGGACAGCTGAGGAATGTCCCAAGAGGTTTATAGCATGTGCAAAGCTATTGTGCTAGTTACTAAACCTTTTGTTACTCTACAAGATGTCCCGGACAACATGTCCTAACAATTTTTTTTGAAAATGTTTGGCACATTTCAAAACTTGTCCGCAAGTGCGACCCGGGCCTTAGACATGTATAATTGTTTGGCGGTCATCGGCTGAAATGGTCACGTATTGGGATGCGAAATCGAGAGCACGGTTGAGGAGTGCTTCAGATATTGAAGGGTAGAATTCCATCACATGAAAGCATATAAATGTTGAATCGCGTTTATTCTTCGCGTAGCGGGGTTTATAATTCTGTCCCCCAAGAGCTCACGCGAGAGCAATTCTCGTGTGGCCTTTACGATCATAAATGTTTGTGGAGTTGGGGGATGTCATGACGTCACACGGCGCGCTCGTGGCCTAATGGCTTAAGGCGCTAACTTTTAAATCTGATCTTCGGGATTGAGGGCGTGAGTTCAAATCCTAATGTTTTTTTTTTCGGTTCGAATCCAGGCCGTTCTTTTAATAACATTGACTTCGACGTAATCTTTGTACACGTCAATGTAGAAACAGGAACGGCTGCTGAAGAATAACAATTTTACTCCAAGTTTCAAGTTTATCGAACGAATTTATATACGGCTCATTTGTGAAAAAACCCGGCTTTATTAAATCCGTTATCAACAACAGGAAAAGGAAAGACGACTCAGGAATGTCTCAAAGTACGATCAACATATGGCTTAGTTTTCATTGTAGACGTGAAGACTTGGGTCTGAAAATAATTCGCCGATCCGATATTGCGAAGAAGATTTTTAATACCTACAAAAGCGAGGTGGTTTCAGATCATTCGGACGGAAAAGTGGGGAAAACAGTAGAAGAGCGCTACAATTTATTACAGATGTCGGGAGACGAGCGAACTCCAATCGAAACCAAAACCCGGTGGCATAGCAAAAACACGGCGTTCGTCCGGCGATTCTCAGAAACCTTGCAACGATTCTTGGAAACCTTGCAGATCAAATCGCAGCGTGCCCGTTACTGGGCAACAAAAGCTTCGCGAGGACCTGCGAGTCACGTATTACTAGTTTATTAGTTGTTTGTACCATATTTGCCAAGAATGATCTGAAAATTACCATCGAAGCGAACAAGAAAATTGCCAATTTCCTTGACGTAACACTCGACTTGAACACTGAAAAATTCAAGCCTTATTCCAAACCAGCAAAACACCCCACTTTACGTGCATTGCAAATCAAACCACCCGCCAAACATAATCAGAAACATTCCAGAATCAATAAGCAGAAGACTATCTGATATTTCATCTGACGAAGATGTATTTAATAAAGCAGCACCCCCGTACCAAGAAGCGTTACGCAAGAGCGGTTACACACACAAACTTGAGTTCAAACCTTCAACGCAAAGAAGAACACCAACACAAAAACACAACCGACATATAAATATAATATGGTTCAACCACCGTTCAACAGATTGAAACGTAAAACTAACATAGGAAGAGCGTTTATCAGTCTAATCGACAAATGTTTCCCAACTGGCCACACATTGAAGACAATATTCAACAGAAATACACTTAAAATAAGTTAGAGCTGTATGCCAAATGTGAAACAAATAATAGACGGACATAACAAAGCCAGAGTTGTTCATTGTGGACAGCTATCAGAACCTATAGAAATGTTGACTGGGGTGCGGCAGGGGTGCCTGCTATCCCCTTTGCTTTTCATCCTTGTCATAGACTGGATCATGAAAACAACTCTTGAAGTGCAGAGGCTCGGTATTCAGTGGACACTTATGACCCGTCTGGAGAATCTGGACTTCACTGACGACCTAGCACTGATGTCGCACACTCTGCTAGATATGCAGAAGAAGGTGGAGAAGTTGACGGTAACATCTTCAAAAGCAGGGCTGAACATCAACAGAAAGAAGACGGAGGCGATAAGAGTTAACAACAGGAGCGAAGAAAGTGTGAAACTAAATGGAGAGCAAATAGCAGATGTAGAGGAGTTCACATACCTGGGAAGCATGGTCAACAAGGAGGGTGGCTCGGACATATATATTACAGCAAGAATAGGAAGACAAGAGCAGCTTTCATCTGTTTGAATCCAGTCTGGAGGTCAATAGGCAGAAAGACTAAGCTCCGCATCTTCAACACAAGTCAGTGCTCCTCTATGGCTCCGAAACATGGAGAACAACCAAAGCCATCTCAAAGAAGATACAGATATTCGTGAACAGGTGCCTCCGAATAATTCTACAAATATATTGGCCAGATACCATCTCAAACGAAGACCTTTGGAGAACAACAGGACAAGAGAAAATGGACATGCAGATCAAGAGAAGACGCTGGGGATGGATAGGACACACTCTGCGCAAACCGAACACCAACATCACCAAGCAAGCCTTGAGATGGAACTCGCAAGGGAAGCGCAAGAGAGGGCGGCCCAGGAATAGCTGGTGACGGACTGTCGAAGGAGAGATGAGCGAGGCGGGTATCAACTGGCAGCAGATGGAGAGACAGACGCAAGATAGAGCAGGATGGAGGGGAGTCTTGAAAGACCTATGCCCCACCCGGGGTGAAAGGGATTAAGTCAAGTAAGTCATAACAAAGCCCATCCTAAAGAAAGCCGCACAACCACAAGAAGAAGGAATTGCAAAAACGTGCAACTGCCGAAAGAAAGACCAGTGCCCATTAGAAGGATAATGCTTGTCAAAAGAAATCGTTTACCAAGCTTAAGGTCAAGACTAAGGACACAACTGAGACATACGTAGGATTGACAGCAACAGCGTTCAAAACCAGATGTAGAAATCACCAGATGTCATTCAAGGCATGAGAAACGGAAGAATGACACTGAGCTTAGCAAGCACCTGTGGCAACTAAAGGATAAACAGGAAGACTATACAATCACGTGGAGAATCCTTGCCAAAGCAAAACCTTACACAGAATGGGGGCGGCCTTAGTCGAATTTTTCAACACTTTGAAGGCAAATTTTGCGAGGTTATGAGGCTTTTTGGAACTTCAAACTACGGTCAGTAATTAATATTCATATTTACTTTTTAATGGCGGTGAGAACAAAAATGCGCTTTCTGGAGTGAACTTCTCTTTTAAAAACAAAACACTTTGCTTCAGCTTTCATCGTACCGCTTCAGCCGAGCAAATCGACCGAGTCTTTTAGTCGCGTTCAAATCCCAATTTTAGATTCGGTCGATGACGTCATCGCCCGAATAATAACTGAATGGTCTGACTAAACGTCCCTTCCCCCATAAATATCCTAGACATTAACTGTTCCTTTTGGCTATTGAATAAAGGGACATTTAATCGAGAGGAGGCGACCATTTGAGTAAATAAAGTATATACATTTTCAAATAAGAAAAACACGAAGTCATCTGTCAATAACCTCTAACCTGAAAGAACGCAGCCGTAAAAACTCAACTCTCATTGCGATATCGCCATTCCATGATGTTGGATTTAATTTGACACGTCGAGCTGTGATTGGCTGTGACAGGACATGAGTCACAACACTGTTCTGATCAGTGTTTCCAGTAAAAACCTGATTGTGGAAGAATAAATACAATTAAAGCTCATTTTTGTCTTCACTGGATGAACTTTACATAGACTGTATATTACAACTTATACTGAATACATCTAAGTATCTGTATTCATTGTTTTATTTTTAGTTTTCATCTGACGTCAAATCTAAAATGTCTATCCTGGGGAAAGCCATTATTTTTATATATTCTAGACATGAAAATAATTATTCCTCTATGCAAAGTTTGGTATTGATCCAGTGCTTTCGATTTGGAAATAGAGCATTTTGAAACTTGTGAAGTCCCGGATGAACGTGTTTCTGAAATGTCACAAAAACGGATATTTTAAAGTCATTTTTAATTTTTTAGACCTGATAATAATTAAGAAGTGATGTCTAATTATAAACAGATTTGAAGTGAAAGCTAATGATTTTGACGGTAGAATCTACTCTACTTCTTGTGCAATTTTATGGCGGCCGTATTTGTACCCATCTGAAGGACACAAACATGGCGGCGGCATACTTAATACTGTAATTTTCTAAAACTTAGGTAATAACTCGGTTATGAAAAACACGCTACAAAGCTATAATTTAGACAAAACGTTTATTCATGCATGCTCTTTTACCTGTTAATTTTATGGCGTTGTCCATGCAAGTAAACTGTTTTTGTAACGTTGATGAAAACCACCAATTGTTCTCCACTTATTATGCAATTTAGGGGACAAATGCAGTCTTCCGTTTCGCCCTTTACCCATCGTCCTTGTATAAAGTTGTAAAGAGGTTTCTAAAAACAAAAAGGTTATTTGTTTTATTTTCCCAGTTACCTTATCTGCGTCATTTCTCGATATGTTTTAAAAACTGGTGCCACCATCTTCACGGTAGGAAATAATACAACTCTTGGTCCAATCATTTGCATCTTTGTTCCCCTGCGTGGCAAACTTTGTGATTTTGACATTTCGTCCAAAGTCCACTTGAAGCCACTGGTTCCGATCGTTCCTCCCGCTGCCCAACTGGACGTCCTTCCGTTAGCAGCAACATTGTTGAGTCTAGCATTAGCTGTGACATATCTACGATCATACTCTGTAGATGCTGTTATCTGTTGGTCTACAATAAGACCACTTTCCATTCCAATGCCGCATTACCTGTGCATACTGAAAAATATACGTCGCTGCATTTACCTAATGAACGATTTATAGCAACCTATGCCATAAAAAAAATTGTGATGATCAGCATTAGCATAACGCAAAGAAAAGCTAAAGTGCCCCTACGATCAAATTGTTGTTATTCTGTCTCAATTGTTTACATTTTCGTGTACAATATGACTTTCTTATATATCTTGCCAAATTTCAATCCATTACGAACATTAGAAGTCATTTTTTTTGGACATTTATTTCAGAGAATTTACGGCCGCCATTACTTGACCTTGTCAGATACTCAAAAATACCTCACGGGTTGAAATTATAATAACAATAAGTATAGAAAATTGCATGAAGAGCCAAAAAAACTTTGGACTTTTTCTTCGTGTAATTTTCTATACTTATTGTTATTATAATTTCAACCCGTGAGGTATTTTCGAGTATCTGACGTCATTTTCTCTAACTCGCAACCAAGCCTTGGAACAAGGTCAAGTAATGGCGGCCGTAAATTATCGGAAATAAAAGTAAAAAAATAATGACTTCTAATTTTCGTAATGGATTGAAATTTGGCAAGATATATAAGAAAGTCATATTGTACACGAAAATGTAAAAAAATGAATATCAACAATTTGATCGTAGGGGCACTTTTCAACCGGGTGGAAAGGGGATCTTCCCGCTTATACTTTAACCATTAAAAACTGTTTTTGATATCAAAGTGGAAGCCGCTGTCATAGTATGCATGACTTGCTACATTGTGTTGCGTTTATTATGTCACGTTATAGGAACGTGTACCTAGAACATTACCTAATATGGGCATACGATTTTTCGGGTAAAGCTCCTTAGGGCACATGTACTTCGAGTCGAGCGACATTATTACATTATTAAAGCATCAGAGTTGGTTTACACCACTCTCCTCCTGTTATTTTCCGACAGCCGCCGAACTTTTTGACTTTACGTAAAATTTCGGTATGACATGTCATTGTTCACGGAACAGCATAACTTCTTTGGAAATCGTCTTTTTTAATATATATGCGCTGGCAAATTAAAAATCAAAACGAGGTAGATGCTTTACCGAAACAACTGCACTATCTCACAAACCATCAAAATTTCAAAGTGTTTGCATTTTCCGAATTCTATATTTATTATATTGTAATAAATGTCGATCTCCCAAATTCCAGTTCTAAAATCGTCCCTGACTAGTTGCCTAAAAAAACTTCATAATGTTAAACTTTGTTTGAACTATCAGAAATCCCCAGAAGTCTTTGTTTTGTCAAACGTTATTTATATGTATGTGTTGGATATTGTGCATTGGCCTTAACCCTATTCTGCCTGGGCTTGTTTTTCGTTCCTGTGCCCCCCCCCCCCCCCCCCTATGTATCTCGAAAGTATTGACGCTGTGAAAATAAAACTTACATGTGTGTAAAGCATCCGAAAATCTTTATTTAAGTGCAGTCACGTCATACGTTAAAAAAATCCGCCATCTTGGATCCCAAATCTTGGATTTCTCAATTGTTCAGAAATGTCAGAAAATCTCCAAATTTGTTTTGAAAATCAAGAAAAATATCAAGATGCTAAAACGGCAAAGATTTTGCAAATATTTCATCGTAAAAAGAAAACATTTTATAAGCTAAAAAAATAACAAATTTGGGTAAAACGACCTGTATCTCGAAAGTTATTTGTGCTATAGAAATGAAACTTATGTGGTGTATAAAGCATTCAAACATGTTTATTTTAGCGACAATCTCGAATCAATTGTGATATCACATCACGCCAAAATAACGTCGTACTTTAAAAATGTCCGCCATCTTGGATCCGCCATCTTGGATTTTAAATTGTTCAGAAATGCCAGAACATCACCAAATTTGATTTGAAAACATCGAAAACAATACAAGGATGCAACAATTGCAAAGACTTTGAAGGTAACTATTCGTAGAAAGCGGAAGTATCATGAAAACTGAAAATTAATCTGAAAATACCAAATTTTGCTAAAACGGCCTGTCAAAACTTGGTTGCCATGAAAATATCAAGTCACATCAACAAAATATTGACACACAAAAATGTTCCCAGATAATTTTTAGGAAAAGTCATAAAGTTTGGCTATGATTGCTTGAATGCTCTTTAAGTACGATTAATTCGAAGTCAGCGCAGGCACTTTCTGCCCCCCCCCCCCCAGGCAGAATCGGGTTAACCAAAGGCCTAATAATTTTGATTGATTGATTGATTGATTGATTGATTGATTGATTGATTGATTGATTGATTTACTTATTTATTTATTTATACTTACCGTATTCCCTCGAATAATAGCCGGACGGTAATTATTAATTATTAATTATTATTAATTTTTGGCCTGGCAAATAAGGATTATTCGAGGGGGGACGATTAATCGAGGGGGGGGGGGGGGATTATTCAAACATTGATCGCCAATGTGCTAATTAGATAACTCAATTAAATAAATGAAAGATTCAAATACACGATGAACATCACTATATAAAAAACTATAATGAACTAAAAACGTTTCTGTTGTGACGATTAAATCAAAGCTTGCTTCTTATACAAGGTGTAAATTATCAACTTAACAGAGAGGGGTTGAAAGAAAGGGAAGAGATAGGGAGTTGGGAGGTGTCGAGTATTCAAGCGAGGCGATACATTCAAATATATTCACCAAGGGGGGGGGGGGGGGGTTATTCTAGGGGGGTTAGAATTAATCGAGGAACGGCTATTATTCGATTACGAGGAAATACGGTACTTAAACTTACATACATACTTGTTCACTTGCATACATACTTACACTTATGTTACCACAGGCTTCCCAAGTTCGTGATAATTTTTTTTTATGAATAAATTACTCTTGTTTTATGTAAGCGCTCAGAGTGGAAGGTGACTCTCTGAATTAAGCGGTGTTGTGTTACAATGTCGGCCGTTGGGAATTTGAGCGCTTCTATAAAGACGTTGTATGGCGATCGAAACAGCGTTTAATTTAAGCGTTCGATATGGTAAATTGTTGTCGTATTTTTTATAAAAAGAAGTAAATGAACTCACCTTGTCTAGGTTTCTGTGTAGCTTTTGGGCTATTTAGGCGTTTTTAGGCGTTTTTGGGCGATTTTGGTCATTCCTGTCCTAGCCTTCATAAGACGTAGTCAAGGCTGCTCACCAGCGGACGCCGGAATCTCGACCAAGCGCCGTTCAAAAAGCCGTAACGTCCAGAAAATCGAACCGATCAGCTTAATTTCCAGCCCACAATTAAACATACATGACCAGACTTCCTTCGAAACTCTTCAATGTCGAAAGACCCCTTCTCTTTCCCCTCCAAATAAGCTTGACTTTTGCGGCCGATCCGAAGATTCGCCTTCTCTGCAACCGCCTGTGATTTTTCAAACTCGACACGAACCCGGTAAATACAAAACACTTACACCATCCCCCGCAGTGGCAATACGATTCGCTCTAATTGTCCTAATTGCTTGTACCACCCCTGGATGTGGAATATTTGACCTCCGTGTCGAGTTTGAAAATCACAGGCGGTTGCAGAGAAGGCGAATCTTCGGATCGGCCGCAAAAGTCAGCTTATTTGGAGGGGAAAGAGAAGTGGTCTTTCCGACATTGAAGAGTTTCGAAGGAAGTCTTGGTCATGTATGTTTAAATTGTGGCTGGAAATTAAGCTGATCGGTTCGATTTTCTGGACGTTACGGCTTTTTGAACGGCGCTTGGTCGAGATTCCGGCGTCCGCTGGTGAGCAGCCTTGACTACGTCTTATGAAGGCTAGGACAGGAATGACAAAATCGCCCAAAAACGCCTAAAAACGCCTAAATAGCCCAAAAGCTACACAGAAACCAGACAAGGTGAGTTCATTTACTTCTTTTTATAAAAAATACGACAAAAATTTACCATATCGAACGCTTAAATTAAACGCTGTTTCGATCGCCATACAACGTCTTACAGAGCGCTCAAATTCCCAACGGCCGACATTGTAACACAACACCGCTTAATTCAGAGAGTCACCTTCCACTCTGAGCGCTTACATAAACAAGAGTAATTTATTCATAAAAAAAAATTATCACGAACTTGGGAAGCCTGTGATGTTTACTGCCTAATAATGTTCTTATCAGATTCCATAGATCCATATAGATGGTGTTTTGACAACTATCATGACTAAACGAAAATAATGATGTTTCTTTTAAGGCTTCCCAATCAAAATACATTTTCAAAAGGGTGTTATCATCTCCATGAATTTTACTATATACTACGTATTTTGATATATTATATACAAATATGCTTTATTAGATACTCAGTCAACGTTATTGCCTTTCTGTTTCTGGCCTTCTGATTGGCTCCTTGCGCCCATGTTATAAGCTCAACACGAATTTTGCCAAATATGGCAACTCATAACACTTTTTGTGACCAAATATGGTAAATAACGCGCTAGTTCGACAATTTGTGTCGCGGATGGTTTGTTTGTCGAGACAGTAAACATTTGAAAAATATGGCTAAATTATTAGTAAAAACTTTGGCCCTTCTAAATTAAACAAAATTTAAAGTTCATTAAATAACGAACGAAGTTTGGAACGAAATATTTAATGAAAAATCCCTGTAAATGTACTAACAAATGCGAATGAAAGAGCACTAAGCAGCCTGAAACAATTTAAGCTTACAGTAAGATCCGAATACCGATACAATGAATTCGT
The DNA here is from genome assembly GCA_029204205.1 of Desmophyllum pertusum. Lineage (NCBI taxonomy): Eukaryota > Metazoa > Cnidaria > Anthozoa > Scleractinia > Caryophylliidae > Desmophyllum > Desmophyllum pertusum. The sequence goes on along the minus strand of MU825451.1, from coordinate 40,611 downwards.
CCAAAAAATGAAAACCTGTTTACAGCACAAGTTAAAGCTTAGCCTATTCAGTATTGTTACTGTTGTATTTCAAAGTGGCTTGGTCAATTTCAGCTGCACTGAGCTTTTAAAATCTGCACAATAAATATCGGGTACGAAGCATAAATTCGGCAGATCGTCAAGCGTTGTTGCATGATGGCGGGTACAATCAAAGATCACTTCACAGTGAAATTGGTCTTCCATCCTGTAGATATTTAGGATTTCCTTATCCCTATCACTGCTACAAGGACGTACTGAGTACGTCCTGTTTTCGTTTATTCGTGTGCTAGGAGGACGTACCGAGTACGTCCTGTTTTTGAAGTGATAGGTATTTGAGAAAATTTCGCACCCGGGTAAGAAAATTTATTCACGCATATCATTAAAATTCTGAGGCAGCCCCGAGTGAAAACTGGGACAGACAAAGACAATCCGTGCCTGTTTATATGACAACAAAACGTATTCCCACGCACTCGTCTGATCGGTGATCCGCCATTTTTTTTCGTTCGTATTAAGTTCCTGGGGGGGGGTGGGGGGGGGGGGGGGGGGGGCAGATATTGTGCCCCCCTATGTCTCCTCGAAAAGTATGACGCTATGAAAATGAAACTTACATGGTGTGTAAAAGCATTTCCGAAAAATGTTTATTTTAGAGTTTAGCGGAATGATCGTGTCAATTATGACATCAATACAGCGCCATAATGACGTCAGACTCCCATAACATTACACAAAAAAATGCCGCCATCTTTGGATACTATAATCTTGGATTTCTAAATTGTTTCCAGAAAAATGGTTCAGAAAACGCAACCAAAAATTATTTGATTTGAAAACATCGAAAACAATACAAGGATGGCAAAAAATATTGCAAATAAGTTAGAGGAAACTATTCGTACCCTTACCAAACCAACTGTAATTTTAAACACTGGTTTAAACCTGTTTTGAAAGTATTTTGATTTGACGATTTGAACACTATTTTTGAATGAAGCCACTCTAACAGGTGTTTTTGGTGCTATTTTATAAACATAGTCATCAACATTTTTTGCTCTTTTTTTTTTTTTGAAATGTATTTTCAAGGTAACGTTTAAAAAAAATAATAGTAATTTTTTGATGAAACTATCAGGACTTTTTCCATCTATTTGGTAATGTATTTTTTTTAAAAACAATGGTTTTAAATAGAGGGATTTTCAATATATTTTGAGAACTACACAGTACAGTACAATAAACACTACAGCCTCTACCATTTATTATAAAATAGTTTTTAAAAAAATAGGCTTACTTTGAAAACACTGTTTTTGAAAAGTAGTCCTTGAACATGTTGCTGATTTAAAATGTAGTTATATACCATGAAGCAGCATTAAACATAAGTTTTAAATAGGATATTAAGAGGAGCGGTTTGGCTGTAAGGACCGCCTAAGGGATGCAAGAAGATAGAAGAAAAGCGTTTCACGTCAAACTTTGCCAGAATAAAGTCCTCAGTGAACTAGTTTTCTAACTACATAAATAAAAATATAAGTTTCGTTTTCTTCGGTCGTTTATAATTTTATTTATTTTTTTTTTAGTTTTTAGTGAATTTTTTCTTTCGTGTTTTTGTGGCGCTTGGAAGTCAGGCTAAATTTTCACGCTGAAATCAGGGAACTTTTTTGTTGCGGAAAACTCCTGTTTTAAAATATTGAAAGTCCATATTTCGAAAAGATTAACCCAAGGGAGTCAAAATCTTGGGGTTATTTTCTTCCAACAATTCTTTCCACTGGTTATTAGCGGATGTAAAATTTAAATTAAAAGGCAAACGTAAACCTGAATTTGTTTGACGAAATTTTTATAATTTACACACACCCTTCAACAACCTTCGTTACAACAAACCGAATTTTTGGCGTAAATCTCAAGGCTCAAAAAAGCAATCTGGTACAT
>MU825451.1:0-38191 GCA_029204205.1 Desmophyllum pertusum | reverse complement strand
AAAAAAAAAAAAAAACAAAAAAAAAAAAAAAAAAAAAAAAAATCGAAAAAAATCGGTAAAACAAAAATAAAAAAAAACACAAAAAAAAAAACAAAAAAAAAAAAAAAAAATCGAAAAATTCGGAGCGAAAAAAAAAAAAAAAAAAAAAAAAAAAGCAAGTCCCTGAACTAGTTTGGCCTAAAAAAACTTCAATAATGTTAAAACTTTGTTTGAACTATCAGAAAATCCCCAGAAGTCTTTTTGTTTTGTCTAAACGTTATTTATATGTATGTGTTGGATATTGTCTGGTGCATTGGCCTTAACCCTATTCTGCCTGGGCTTGTTTATTTCGTTCCTGTGCCCCCCCCCCCCCCCCTCTATGTCTGCTCGAAAAGTATTGACGCTGTGAAAATAAAAACTTACATGGTGGTGTAAAGGCATCCGAAAATCTTTATTGAAGTGGCAGTCCACGTCATACGTTAAAAAAATCCCGCCATCTTGGATCCCGAAAATCTTGGATTCTCAATTGTTCAGAAATGTCAGAAAATCTCCAAATGTTGTTTTGAAAATCACGAAAAATATCAAGATGCTAAAACCCCCGTGCCCCACAAAGATTTTGCAAATCATTTCATTCGTAAAAAGAAAACATTTTATAAGCTAAAAAAAAAATAACAAATTTGGGTAAAACCGGACCTGTATCTCGAAAGTTATTTGTGCTATAGAAATGACAACTTATGTCGGGGGTATAAAGCATTCAAACATGTTTATTTTAGCGACAATCTTTCGAATCAACTTGTGATTAATCACATCACGCCAAAATAACGTCGTACTTTAATAAATGTCCGCCATCTTGGATTCCGCCATCTTGGATTTTTAACATTAGTTTCAGAAATGCCAGAACATCACCAAATTTGATTTGAAAACATCGAAAACAATACAAGATGCACGACAATTGCAAAAGACGTTTTGAAGGTAACTATTCGTAGAAAGCGGAAGTATCATGAAAACTGAAAATGAATCTGAAAATAACCAAATTTTGCTAAAACGGCCCTGTCAAAAACTTGTGTTGCCATGAAAATATCAAGTCACATCAACAAAATATTGACACACAAAAATGTTCTCCTAGATAATTTTTAGGAAAAGTCATAAAGTATTTGCTATGATTGCTTGAAATGCTCTTTAAGTACGATTAATTCGAAGTCAGCGCAAGGCACTTTCTGCCCCCCCCCCCCCTAGGCAGAATCGGGTTAGACCAAAGGCCTAATAATTTTGATTGATTGATTGATTGATTGATTTGATTGATTTGATTTGATTGATTGATTGATTTACTTATTTATTTATTTATACTTACCGTATTCCCTCGAATAATAGCCGGAGGTTAATTATGTAATTATTAATTATTATTAAATTTTTGGCCTGGCAATAAGGATTATTCGAGGGGGGACGATTAATCGAGGGGGGGAGGGGGGGGATTATTTCAAATCATTGATCCGCCAATGTGGCTAAATTAGATAACTCAATTTAAATAAATGAAAGAATTCCAAATACACGATGGAACATCACTATATAAAAAAAACCTATAATGAACTAAAACGTTTCTGTTGTGACGATTAAATCAAAGCTTGCTTCGTATACAAGGTGTAAATTATCAACTTTAACAGAGAGGGGTTGAAAGAGAAGGGAAGAGATAGGGAGTGGAGAGGTGTCGGAGTATTCAAGGCGAGGCGATACATTCAAATATATTCACCAAGGGGGGGGGGGGGGGGGGTTATTCTAGGGGGGTTAGAATTAATCGAGAACGGCTATTAATTCGATTACGAGGAAATACGGGTACTTAAACTTACATTACATACTTGTTCCACTTGCATACATACTTACACTTATGTTACCAAACCACAGGCTTCCCAAGTTCGTGATAATTTTTTTCTTATGAATAAATTAACTCTTGTTTATTTATGTAAAGCGCTCAGAGTGGGAAGGTGACTCTCTGAATTAAGCGGTGTTGTGGTTACAATGTCGGCCGTTGGGAATTTGAGCGCTCTATAAGACGTTGTAATTGGCGATGACGAAAACAGCGTTTAATTTAAGCGTTCGATATGCGTAAATTGTTGTAGCTATTTTTTTATAAAAGAGAAGTCAATGAACTCACCTTGTCTGGTTTCTGTGTAGCTTTTTTTTTTTTTTGCGGCTATTTAGGCGTTTTTTTAGGCGTTTTTGGGCGAGTTTGTCATTCATAGTCCCCTAGGCCTTCATAAGACGTAAGTCAAGGCTGCCCTCAACCAGCGGACGCCGGAATCTCGACGCAAGCGCCGTTTCAAAAAGCCCGGAACGTCCAGAAAATCGAAACCGATCAGCTTAATTTCCAGCTCACAATTAGACATACATGACCAGACTTTCCTTCGAAAACTCTTGTGCAATGTCGAAAGACCCCTTCTCTTTCCATCCAAATAAGCTGACTTTTGCGGCCGATCCGAAGATTCGCCATTCTCTGCAACCGCCTGTGATTTCAAACTCGACACGAACCCGGTAATACAACACTTACACCATCCCCCGCAGTGGCAATTACGATTCGCTCTATTGTCCTAATTGCTTGTACCTACCCCTGGATGTGGAATATTTGACCTTCCGTGTCGAGTTTGAAAATCACAGGCGGTTTGCGAGAGAAGGCGAATCTTCGGAATCGGCGCAAAAGTCAGCTTATTTGGAGGTGAAAGAGAAGTGGTTCCTTTCGACATTGGAAAGAGTTTCGAAGGGAACAAGTCTGGTCATGTATGTTTAATTTGTGGGCTGGAAATTAAGCTGATCGGTTCGATTGTTCTGGACGTTACGGCTTTTTGAAACGGCGCTTGGTCGAGATTCGGCGTCCGCTCGGGTGAGCAGCCTTGACTACGTCCTTATGAAGGCTAGGACCAGGAATGACAAAATCGCCCAAAAACGCCTAAAAAACGCCTAAATACGCCCGTAAAAAGCTACACCAGAAACCACGACAAGGTGAGTTCTAATTTAACTTCTTTTTATAAAAAATACGACAAAAATTTACCATATCGAACGCCTTTTTGGAAATTAAACGCTGTTTTTTCGATATCGCCATACCACAACGTCTTACAGAGGCGCTCAAATTCCCAACGGCCGACATTGTAAACACAACACCGCTTAATTCAGAGAGTCACCTTCCACTCTGAGCGCTTACATAAACAAGAGTATTTTATTCATAACAAAAAAATTATCACGAACCTTGGGAAGCCTGTGATGTTACTCTGCCTAATCATGTTCTTATCAGATTCCCATAGATCCATATAGATGGTGTTTTGACAACTATCATGACTAAACGAAAATAATGATGTTTCGTTTACCCCGTCGCTTCGCTCACCAATCCACCAAATACATTTTCAAAAGGGTGTTATCATCTCCATGAATTTTTACTATATACTACGTATTTTGATATATTATATACAAATATTCGGGCTTATTATTAGATACTCAGTCAACGTTATTGCCTTTCTGTTTCTGGCCTTCTGATTGGCTCCTTGCGGCCCATGTTATAAGCTCAACACGAATTTTTTGCCAAATATGGCAAACTCATAACACTTTTTGTGACCAAATATGAGTAAATAAAAACGCCTGCTAAGTTCGAACAAATTTGTGTCCGGATTGGTTTGTTGTGTCGAGAACAGTAACATTTGAAAAATATGGCTAAATTATTAGTAAAAACTTTGGCCCTTCTAAATTAAACAAAATTTAAGTTCATTAAATAACGAACGAAGTTTGGAACGAAATATTTAATGAAAAATCCCTGTAAATGTACAACAAATGCGAATGAAGAGCACTAAGCAGCCTGAAACAATTTAAGCTTACAGGAAGATCCGAATACCGATACAATGAATTCGTCCAAAAAATGAAAACCTGTTTACAGCACAAGTTAAAGCTTAGCCTATTCAGTATTGTTACTTTGTATTTCAAAGTGGCTTGTCAATTTCAGCTGCACTGAGCTTTTAAAATCTGCACAATAAATATCGGGTACGAAGCATAAATTCGGCAGATCGTCAAGCGTTGTTGCATGATGGCGGGTACAATCAAAGATCACTTCACGTGAAATTGTCTTCCATCCATGTAGATATTTAGGATTTCCTTATCCCTATCACTGCTACAAGGACGTACTGAGTACGTCCTGTTTTCGTTTATTCGTGTGCTAGGAGGACGTACCGAGTACGTCCTGTTTTGAAGTGATGGTATGAGAAATATCGCACCGGTAAGAAATTTATCACGCATATCATTAAAATTCTGAGCAGCCCCGAGTGACTGGGACAGACAAAGACAATCCGTGCCTGTTATATGACAACAAAACGTATTCCACTCGTCTGATCGGTGATCCGCCATTTTTTTCGTTCGTTAGCCTGGGGGGGGGGGGGGGGGGCAGATAGTGCCCCCTATGTCTCTCGAAAAGTATTGACGCTATGAAAATGAAACTTACATGGTGTGTAAAGCATCCGAAAATGTTTATTTTAGCGGAATGGCACGTGTCAATTATGACATCATACACGCCATAATGACGTCATACATTTACAAAAAAAATCCGCCATCTTTGATACTAAATCTTGGATTTCTAAATTGTTCAGAAATGTCAGAAAACCACCAAATTTGATTTGAAAACATCGAAAACAATACAAGGATGCAAAAATTGCAAATAAGTTAGAGGAAACTATTCGTACCCTTACCAAACCAACTGTAATTTAAAAACACTGGTTTTAAACTGTTTTGAAAGTATTTTGACGATTTGAACACTATTTTGAAGCCACTCTAAGGTGTTTTGGTGCTATTTTATAAACATATCAACATTTTGGCTCTTTTTTGAAATGTATTTCAGGTATAGTTAAATAGTATTTTATGAAACTATCAGGACTTTCCATCTATTTGTAATGTATTTTTTTAAAACATGGTTTAAATAGGGGATTTGAAATATATTTTGAGACTACAGCCTCTACCATTTATTATAAATAGTTTAAAATAGGCTACTTGAAGCACTGTTTTGAAAGTAGTCTTGAACATGTTGCTGATTTAAAATGTAGTTTATACATGAACAGCATAAACATAAGTTTTAAATAGGATATTTAAGAGCGGTTTGCTGTAAGGACCGACTAAGGGATGCAAGATAGAAAAAAGCGTTTCACTCAAACTTTGCCAGAATAAAGTCCTCAGTGAACTAGTTCTAAAAATATAAGTTTCGGGTCGTGTATAATTTTATTTATTTTTTAGTGAATTTTTCGTGTTTTGCGCTTGGAAGCAGGCTAAATTCACGCTGAAATCGGGACTTTTTTGCGAAAACTCCTGTTTAAATATTGAAAGCCTTTTCGAAAAGATTAACCCAGGGAGTCAAAATCTGTTATTTCCACTGGTTATTAGCGATGTAAAATTTAAATTAAACGTAAACCTGAATTTTTGACGAAATTTTTAAATTTAGCAACCCTTCAAAAACCTTCGTTACAACACCGAATTTTGGCTAAATTCAAGGCTCAAAAAAGCAATCTGGTACATGGATTTACCCAACGAGACTATACTCCGAGAACAACAATCATTTCAACTAAACATCAGGGGGAAAAAAATTGGGGTAAATAAAACGGAAAATTCTGAGAGCGTTTTCAAAACAGGTCACTTGAGCAATATGAGCGACCCGTTGACCTTGCGTGACAAAGGAAATCAACAAACGGTAGCTCTTAAAATGGATTCCTTCGTCGAAATACGCGTCAGTTTGCTTTTCTGCTATGTTTTTTAAGTAGAGGAAACTAGATTTTTGAATTTGGAGTTGTGTACTCGCAGGTGCTAAGCTATGAAGGGAGATTTAGACAAGTATATTTTGAAATTTGACCCACTCTGCTTAGACGGTTCCGATATGTTGATCACGGAATTATACATTGGAAGTCTGTTTACAACGCAAATGTGGCATCATCTAAGAAGTAAAAGTCAATTGACCGAATATTCCTTACCTTAGTAAGCTTTTTCCTGCCTGGAAACCACAGCTTTTTTAGGAAACCACAGCTTTTTTTAGCAAAACACAGAGGCAAGATCGCCGAGTCATCTCGCACGTGGAGCCAAGTTGTCAAATGTTTTTATATGTTAACGATTAACCAGGCAAAACGTTAAAACGATTAACCAGGCAAAACCACAGGACACCCAGCAGTTGAAATCACATCCCATCGTGGCGCTCAGTTCTTTATAGCACAACAGTGCATTTTTACGCTATAAATTTGACACCTTCACAGCTGTATGTCGAACGCTATAAATATATATGTATTCGGTTATCCTGGATTGGTCAATCACACGACGTAAAGAGCACCACACCCCGGACGTGGCACGGCTGAGCAGGCGAGGTACTTGCTGAGCATCCAGTGGAGTTCATGTTTAGACGTGGCCACTATGGGGCAGATTGCAGTGGAACATGCGGTCCTAGTGTGTACCGGCAGCCAATGTGAACAGTACTGTAATGCTTGGCCCAGGTCCGTAGGGGGTGCGATGGGTGCGTCCGCACCCCCCCCCCCCCCTCCCCCCCCCCACGGGCTGTGAAGGTCCACCTATAGTGGACCGACGGTTCAAAAGAAAGTGAAATAGTAGTGCTTGTGCTCTAATTCGATAACTGGACAGGTGTAGTTTGAAAATGAAGTCTGAATCAAAACAATCGCAGGCTTTGAACGTGTTTACATATCGTCTTCACGCGACAAAGACAACATCAAGCGAGTCATTTTCTTCATCTAAATATTCACATCCTTTGGCCTAAAAGTGTCTTTAATCGAAGGTTGTATATGTATTCTGTCAATATGTATTCTTTAATCGATATTTTCTTTAACTGAACAGTTCCCGAAATATTCATGTTTTTACGTTCGCTTTTGGCTGCCTGGTTTCATATCATACTGCCTTCAAAACGCACGAAATGCAGTCTTAGACAACTTAATATTTTCAAAATTTCCTGGGGGGGCATGCCCCGACCCCCTAGTAGCTCGCCGCCTTCGGCGCTCGTACCATCCAAACTTTTCATCTCTAACGCACCCCCCCCCCCCCCCCCATTCAAAATCCTGTCTACGGCCTGCTTGCCAAGTGTAACCAAAGCCATACACGGGCATTTACGTACTTGTAACATTCGAGACGCTTACTTTATACTCGGAGCCAAAGCTGGCAGCGGGCAGGTATGTTGTAGCTGTTTGGATGTTCGCCCAGCAGACAATTAGCCGCTTAGCTTTATTTTCACATGTAGGAACTCGATGTGAGACTAAAACTATGATTTATTTGCATCTGATTCAAGATTCAACTTGAAGGTGCAACATTGCGTGCAACATTGCGTCCAATATTGCGCTTAACATTTTTCACTCTATGTGGCTGCAACATTTTGCGCAACAATTTTCCATTCTATTTAACAACCCTTTCCTATTAAACAAGAAGCCTAAAACAGGCAAATATGTTGAAGAAGAGCTATGGTCGTTAGACAGGATTAAATTTGTTGCTCGCAACAATTTCCGGGGGGGGGGGGGGAACACACGATGCAAGTCATTGCGCGCTATGTTGCACCGTGTGTCTGAGCCTTAAGAATGTTACACAACTAGCGACACGGTGACGGTCTGGAGGGCGTTTTGGACGTTGGCAAAGGAAATCAAATCATCGAATCGAAAGTTCAAGGTACTTAAGAAGAATGCTAACTGGAATAAATTATTCGTCACGGTATACTGAAATGATAGTAAACAATTAGTGGATGAGGTTTGAGCCATGATAGCGAGAATTATCAAGGCCGAGGTTGGTGTTTATCCTGCCGAAGCCGAGGGCTGAGATATTAGAGCTTGCGAAAGAGGACAATAGTTATTTGATACCTTCCCGGGGGGGGGGGGGGGGGGGGGGGCTTGAACCTCCATGTTTGGGTATAGGGGTGTGCCGCTGATGGTGTTTTGAAAACCTGACCCTGTTTAGGACAAACCAAATAAAAAACCCTAAATACCTACCCTGTAGGACAACATCCTCTATTTTGTAGGACCCTGTTTAGGTTTCAATGTAGCTAATCTGCGTTTGAACTGATGACGCGGCAAACGTCTCCGATCCTCTAAATACTGTATAAACATATTTTTACGACGACAATCGTACAACCATACCCTGTTTTAGGACAGGTTCAGTGACCCTGTTTAGGACAGACTCGCAATAAAAATTATATACCCTGTTCAGGGCAAAGAAGCCAAAAACCATACCCTGTCAGCGGCACGTCTTCGTATAGCCACATAAGGGAGTACCCCCACCCCCCTCCGGGATACCGCCTGGCTGAAGTACACCACAGCACCCCTTGGTTTTTAGAACCAGCTGTGCGACATGCAAAAGAAAGGCAGCATGAGAACACATAGCATCGCCATTCACTGTTTGTGAATATTTTGGCGTGTGCACAGACGGATTCCATGCAAGGCGCAAGGCGGAGTAACTTTCTTCCTTAGGGAGAATGTCAACTGGGTGTGGCTGATTTACCGTCTAAGAGGATTAGCGGATGTTTATTTAAAATTCGGCCTTATAGACCCGGCGTTTGTTGATTTTACCATAACGTTTGCTGAAATAAAGGACTTTTAACAAAGCATTTTAAACAAAATCATCCACTAAACAAAAATTTCAACAACTTTGTCTCTATTCAGACTAGCGACAAACTTTGATACAAAAAAGTCATTGTGAATGAGTGGTTTGCTGGTTGGTTGGTTGAATAGTGAGCTGAAAACTGATACATCGAGCTGTTATGCCCTGGTGGCTCGTGAACTTAAATCAATAAACTCCGGAACTCAAATAAACGCAGGGACCTCGATTAAGCGCCGGGGCGTTTGTTTAGAAGTCGGCCTGATAGACCTGGTGTTATTTGAACTCAGTGTTTATTTTGGACCGGCGTTTAATCAAGAAAAATAATGTACTAGTGAAAATGACAGCCGTCGTATTCCCATCTTTGTTCCACTTGAAAATTCCTTGTATTATTTGTTGCCAATTGGTATTTATTAGCAGATAAAAAATGTTTTACTGTGAATTGGAGTATGCACAGTGCATGGGATTGTGTTTTACCCCACATTTTGTTAAAACGGGTTTATGTGTCATGGAATAAATAAAAAGCAAATCGAATATTACAAAAAGGCGCTATGGATGTCTTTTTAACTATTTATATTTTTAATGGAGTCGATTGATACGTACGTATACAGGGACTTAGTTCTATCTGTACTCGGAAAGGCGCCTTGAAGGGATTGGAAAAAGGGGTTGGATATGGTAGCCAATTTGTAGCAAAATTCAAGAATGAAAAACATTGTCAAAATCAACAACTTTATATCTAATTCAACGATTTTCTCTCAATATCAACACCGTTAAGTGGCCAACTTCAACATTATAATAATTCTTAAATCAGAGCGAAAACAAACCTCAACATTAAGAGTTATTTTGCTTCAAGATCAACAATATCTGATATTTCCCAATTCAACCATATAAAACCTTTCAAGATCAACAACTAAAATTCGCGATCAAACAAATTGGGTCCAAGTTGGTCCGATGCTCCCGAGAGGGACTGGGAACCATCTATACTCAATATCCCGGATTACACGTGGCCGACAAAATGGCGGACGAGGAGAGTATCAGGCGATGTGTTAGGGACGAACTTGAGTTGAATTTAGTTCAAAGAACGCGAAATCTCATTCGTTCCGCAGCCGTTTCAACCTCACGAGGACCTAGATCAGAATGTCGGCCGAGGATCGCTATCGAACAGGTCTAGATCTTTTAGTCCAGCGTTCCGATCGACTTCAGCAAGTTCAACTGCTCCTGGTTCGTCGTCGAATGGGCTATTGCATAAAAAAAAAATTTACCCTCCCGTTGAGGACCAAAGGAATTCTTCAGGGGTTATGGTGCAAATTTAAGGAATTTCTTCAGGGGTTATGGTGCAAATTTAAGGAATTCTTCAGGGCTATGGCACAAATTTAAGGAATTCTTCAGGGGAACCAGGGAGCAAATCAAAGGAATTCTTTAGGGGTGTCACAGGTACAATGGTTGAGGAGCCGGAATTCTTCAGGGTGACCATATTTAGCAAGGAATTCTTTAGGGGAACTCAGAGTTTTAGGAATTCTTGAGGGGTGATGAACGATTGATGGTCCTCAACAGGGGGGTGCGGATATTAAATGCAATAGCCCATTATAGCACAGGACCTGCCAATTCTGGTGGCACTAAAAGATCCAACTCAGCTCCCGGCCACCCTTGGCGGCACATCATTTACAACAGCTTAGGTTTTGATTTGTTACTTATTATGACACGAAGCTATAGAAACAAAGACTGAAACAATGTTAGGTTTTAGCCTTTCCAGGTGCTGATTGTGGTGAAATGAGTGGAAATTTTAAACCCACTTTAATAAGGATGGTACATACAAGGTACAGTTGTACTATCAGAGCTCAAAATGTAAGCTCTTGAGTTTTGTGAATCTTGTCTTATCTAAAAAAAAAGTTCTCATGCAGCTTATTTTCAGTAACCACTGAAAATTGGTCTCTATGTTTTAAGAGAAAAACTATCATATCTATGTTATATTTGAGCAATGAAAAGCACTAAGCAGTTTCGTCTGGAAAAGTGTACAGGCAGTCTAGTGACTGAAAGTTCTTTTTCAAAATGAGGAACAGTCTCTCCCTTTTAATACCACTCTATATTTTCAATAATAAATTGCATTATTTGTTTGCTTGTTGCATTACTTTTAGAAAGTTTACATTGGAAAAAAGGCCAATATTCATGTTTCACTGGCGGCATGTTTATGTTTGATTGAAGCACAGCGGAGAAAATGACTCAAAGGACTCGCTTTGTTTTTTCATGTAATATTCATGGAAATTTGTGTTCCATTTTTACTTTACATATTGCACAAGTCTGTAAAAATTCAATTGTGCTCATTTTACATTTCATGTTCATGTTCATTGTTAATAACACATTATTTGGCAAAATTTATAGTGGTTAGTGTTTGTTTTAGTTATTTACATATTCTGTTATAAACATCTTGACCAGGTACATGTAATATCTTGTTTGTAGTTGAAATAAAATGTTATTGCATTCACCCCATCATGACTGAGTTTGTACCAGAAGATTTTATTGATTCAACCTCCTTAACTAAGCCTTGAGAGAAAAGGCTGTTTGAGTCCCATAGTGACCACCATGTATTATTATTATTATTATTGCTGTTTTGTTGTTGTTGTTGTTGTTTTTGTTGTGTATTATTTATTATTACTATTACAACAATTAAAATTCCATAATAAGATTATTTTGTTCTACAAAGCCCCCTAGAGTTTGCTGCATTGCCAAGTGATCATCATTGAACTGAACACGATTGTATTGTTTGGTACTACTCTCAAGGTGCCCAAGCATCCTGAATCTATTCCAAATACTGTAATTGATATCTATATATCTATGCATCAGAAAAATAAATACCATTACCGTATTAATATTTTATATTTTTCTAGTCTTCAAGGTTGAAATTTATCCAAAAAAAGATCTCAAAACCAGTTAGAGAACATATAGCCTGCGTGCAGACGTCTCCTATTTCCTTGCTTCATTCGGAAACGGGTCGTTTCCGCATGAAGCAAGGAAATAGGAGACGTCTGCACGCAGGCTAGAGAACATAAAACTTAGCCAACATGCCATGTTTCAACAAAGAAACAAAGGTGGAAATCAGCTTCTAGAGTTGCAAATTTTATAGATGTTTGTTTGTATGCATGACAACTTTTGCCCACAGCCATTCAAACATGCAAATTTAAGGTTTTTGAAATGGACATCCATGTACATATGTATTCAATTTACAACTTATTCATTTCATATTTGTTGTGTTTGCTAAATGTGGCAGTATAATTATGTTGGCTAGATATCATTAATAATACAGTACATTAGAATTCAAAAACCACAGACAAAAGAAGATCACCCCAACTTGTTTCTTTGAAACAAATTAAACTACATAAAACAGGATAGATACAGGTACCTCCCCCAATAATAAACAACCACAATAAATAAAGTGATTTATTTTTATTTTCCAAAGAAGGAACAAAACTAAACAGCGTAACTGGATATCCAGTGACTGCACGGCAATGATACATGGTTGATGACTTTCACACAAGTGTCAGTTGACCTGCCTTACAATACTAAGCAATGACTACTAAAACCCAACTAATTGCATGTACGATAATGTCTATTGTCTTAAAAATGCGTCTTTTTAGCTATCAGACAACTGAGTAGGTGATTTCTACCATGACTAAGACTCTCAACTAGACATGTGATTGCAAGTAGTTAAGACAGTCGATGAAGAGATCTATTCCATACCTATTTGACAGTTGAACAGGGTTTGACAGCTGCTGTAAGATCATGTAGGACATTTGCTGGAAGTTCAATGTCTACATCCTGGACATCAACTAATGCCAATCCATCATCCATTGCAGTAGGTGCAGATGGGTCATATCCATACCAAGTTAAATCATCAAAAGATGGCTCAGGTTAGTTCCATCATGTCAGCAACTGCCATCAACTGATGATTTCTAATGTCAATCATGCCATTAACCCAAATCCTCTTGGGGCTCCAGTTGTTCTCTGTTCTTAGAGGATGGTATTCCAGGCAGAGGCAAAACTTGATAGTGCTCTGTTTATGCGTGGCAAATAGATGAAATGAAGAGCAAACTTGTGCAGGGGTTGTCTATCTCGAGTAAACCACTTTCTTCCCATGGCTTGGAATGTATAGTAGAAAATATGTGCTACACATCGAAAGACATCTCGCCAAAGGCGCTCGATTCTCTGATTGTGAGTAGATGAACCAACCAAGAAGCTTCCCCTGTTGGGTCCTCTTCTATCTTCCATCACTTGCCAAACTTGCGTGTTTTCTCCACCGTGATCTGTTCGTACCCTGGATGGCCAACCATAAGCCTGGGTTGCATTCAGAAACAAGTCCCCTACTGTGTCACTTCTATTGTTTGTTGAGCAATGCAAGAATGTTATCAACCGTGAAAACCCATCAATCGATCCATGAATTACGAACCCCCAAGTGATAAGGCTATGGTGGCCGTCTAGGTGCCAAAGGCTGTTTGGCCCAGCTACTGAGTATGCTCTTCGTGAAACTGTTATCGCCCAACGTATCCTGACATTGTGAGGGTCTATACGTGCAAGACATTTACGAACCCTTTCCCGCTGTATTATTAACCCCTCAGATCTCAAATGGCCCAAAATCATCGAAGTTCCGACTAAACAGCCATGTTCCCTCAGGAATGCCCCGACTTTGTTGTCCAGTTGTTCATCAGTGATGTCACTAAAGCGTGACAGGTGGTTGAGGCCAAACTCTGAAACTCTACGATGAATAGTCCCAGCGCGAAACAAGCAAACATACGAGCGATATCTTCCCAACTGAAACCGAGAGAACGAAGCTCAACTAATGTCTCTTCCTTTATGTCAAACTTTGGCCTTCCTACTTGTCCTGTATCTACTCTATTTGGAGAACTCAGTGACAAACAGCCACTTGTGAGCATCTTGTTCGACTTGGAAATTCACAGCCACGATGGCAGTCCCAAAACATCAACTGGAAATTCCTCGTTATTTCGAAACTGCACTCATGTTGGTTTCTGATACATAGGGAGATACATTTGCAAAGCTTTAACTGCGTCTTTCAAACGAATTGTTAACCTTTCCTTTAAAGCGATGTCATTCGTTGACCCGTGTTGCTCATAATCACACAACAGCTCATCTAAATCCGTAAAAAATAAACTCCACGGGCTATTTATACCATATTGGCCGATCATATTGGCCAGCTTGTGTCTCCCGATCATTGCCGTCCGCCATCTTGCAAAGCGACCGTGTTAGTTCCCAGTCCCCTCTCGGGAGCATCGGACCAACTTGGACCCAATTTGTTGAATCGCGAATTTTAGTTGTTGATCTTGAAAGGTTTTATATGCGTTGAATTTGGAAATATCAGATATTGTTGATCTTGAAGCAAAATAACTCTTAATGTTGAGGTTTGTTTTCGCTCTTGATTTAAGAATTATTATAATGTTGAAGTTGGCCACTTAACGGTGTTGATATTGAGAGAAAATCGTTGAATTAGATATAAAGTTTGTTGATTTTGACAATGTTTTTCATTCTTGAATTTTGCTACAAATTGGCTACCATAGTTGGAGGGATCTCCCACCCTTCTCTTAAAGGGGTTTATTTGAGTCTAGAGAGATATAGAGACACACCCCATTTGGAGACATGCTTTAAGAGCCCAATGCGTCTTGTGCCCGTCTTTATACTGGAGACACATAAGCAGACGAAACTACGTTATATACAAAATGTTGCCCAACTTCGTCGAGAAGAACTATCTGCTTAGTTCGTCTTGGCAGAGGAACTACGTAGATAGTTTCGTCTGGACGGACAATTCCGTCTGTTTGCCCGTATTTTATACACAGGCGGATTATCAACTACCAGACGGAATCTCACCGTATTGTAGTCACCTGCGCAGCCATTATTGTTGTCGAACACGCAACGCGTGACAACACAAATAATGGCTGCGCAGGTAACTAACCGTACTGCTGGGTGTCCTGGCGGTTTTGCCTGGTTAATCGTTAACATATAATAATCATTTGACAACTTGGCTCCACGTGCGATATGGACTCGGCGATCTTGCTCTGTGTTTTGCTAAAAAAGCTGTGGTTTCCAGGCCAAGAAAAGCTTACTAAGGTAAGGAATATTTCGGTCAATTGACTTTTACTTCGTAGATGATGCCACATTTGCGTTGTAAATAGACTTTCAATGTATAATTCCGTGATCAACATATCTGAATCCGTCCAAGTACAGTGGGTCAAATTTCAAAATATACTTGTCTAAATCTCCCTTCATAGCTTAAGTACTGCGAGTACATAACTCCAAATTCAAGAATCTAGTTTCCCTCTACTTAAAAACATAACAGAAAAGCAAACTGACGCGTATTTCAACAGAGGAATCTATTTTGAGAGCTACCGTTTGTTGATTTCCCTTTGTCACGCAAGGTCAACGGGTCGCTCATATTGCTCAAGTGACCTGTTTTGAAAACGCTCTCAGAATTTTCCGTTTTATTTACCCCAATTTTTTTTTCTCCTGATGTTTAGTTGAAATGATTGTTGTTCCTCGGAGTATAGTCTCGTTGGGTAAATCCATGTACCAGATTGCTTTTTTTGAGCCTTGAATTTAGCCAAAATTCGGTTGTTGTAACGAAGGTTGAAGGGTGTAATTTAAAAATTTCGTCAAAAATTCAGGTTTACGTTTAATTTAAAGTTTACACCGCTAATAACCAGTGGAAATAACAGCTTTTGACTCCCTGGGTTAATCTTTTCGAAAAGGCTTTCAATATTTAAACGGGAGCTTTCGCAAAATTCTCGATTTCAGCGTGAATTTAGCCTGCCTCCAAGCGCAAAACAACAAAAAATTCACTAACACATAAATAAAAATTCTAAACGACCCGAAACCTATATTTTTAGAACTAGTACACACGAGGACTTTATTCTGGCAAAGTTTGGGGAAAACGCTTTTTTCTATCTTGCATCCCTTAGTCGGTCCTTACAGCAAACCGCTGTTAAAACTATTTGAAATAGCAATTCATGATAAAGTTTTTAAATAGCACAAAAACAGTTTGAAATATAGTACTTGAACACTGTTTTGAAGGACTTCTATATTGGTCGTTGATTTAAAATGTAGTTAACAAATGCACAGTAAAAAATTGCTTTTAAATAGGATATTTAAAACCTATTTGAAAGGCAATTATTGATTTAGTTTTTCAAATAGCACAAAAACAGTCTGTTTTAAATAATTTGAAATACCTTTCTGGTTAGTGGACTATTTTAAAGGTGATTTTGAAATAGTGGAACCTCTTCAAACAGATATTCATATTGTTGCACTATTTATGATTGGTACATCTGTTTACTGTGAACATCTAAATTTTCAGGACTACCACATGCACATCAACTCAACCTGAAAGTAGGAAATAGCCTGAATACCGGAATGTCATTAACCCTATTCTGCCTGGGGGGGGGGGGGGGGGGGGGGGGGGGCAAGAAAGTGCCCGCGCTTACTTCAAATTTATCGTACTTAAAGAGAATTCAAGCAATCATATGCCAAACTTTATGACTTTTCCTAAAAATTATCTGGAACATTTTGGTGTGTCAATTTTTTGATCACATGACTTGATGTATCCATGGCACAACCACGTTTTGACAGGCCGCTTTAGCCAAATTTGGTATTTTCAGCTTAAATTGCCCGTTTTCGTAATTTTTCGCTTTTTGCGAAGAGTTTCTTCCAAATCTTTGCAATTTTTGCATCCTTATATTGTTTTGGTTTTTTTTAAAATCAAATTTTGGTGATTTTTCTGACATTTCTGAACAATTTAAAAATCCAAGATGGCGGATCCAAGATGGCGCGACATTTTTAAAGTATGACGTTATTTTGGCGTGATGTGATATCACAATTGATTCGTAATTGCCACTAAAATAAACATGTTTGAATGCTTTATACACCACATAAGATTCATTCTTATAGCACAAATACTTTTTGAGATACGGATCGTTTTTACCCAAATTTGTTGTTGTTTTTAGCTTAATTTTCAGTTTTCATAACATGTTTGCCTTTTACGCGATGAAATCTTTGCAAAATCTTTGCCGTTTTAACATCTTTATATTTGTCCTTGATTTTTTCAAAACAAATTTGGAGATTTTCTGACATTTCTGAACAATTTAGAAGTCCAAGATTAGGATCCAAGATGGCGGATTTTTTTAACGTATGACGTCATTATGGCGTGTATGCCGTCATAATTGACACGTGACTGTCACTAAAATAAAGATTTTTGGATGCTTTTCACACCATGTAAGTTTCATTTTCATAGCGTCAATACTTTTCGAGATGCACAGGGGGGGGGGGGGGGGCACTACCCCCCCCCCCCCCCTCACGCTGAGGAACGAAAAAAAAGCCCAAGCAGATGGGGTTATTCTTTCTCAAATGAATTAGAAATGTAACACACATATACATCGGTAGTGTAATCCATCATACATTTTTCCTTTATAGAGGAAATTGGCACGGCAATGATGTTGTCAGCAATGGTCACGCCGCTTTTATGATGAAATGATGATGATGATGAAATATAAGCTGGCATGGGTGCTTTTTTTAAGGCTAAGCTAGTGAGCAGCACTGAACGAACTTCAATTGCAAAACTTTTATTTTCCTACGCGTTTCGTTAGACTATCGCTAACTTCATCAGAGAGTAGTTTTACAAGTGATAAACATGCTTGTATATCTGTCTAAATTTTACAAAACGTACCTGAAGGAAATGCTAAATTTATTCAATTTACAAAGGTTTTATCGGCGGCAGTAGGGTGGTGGGGGGTGATTATTCGCCCTAGTTGGCATCACATCTGCCTGCTAGTGTTTCAATAATCTTTTTCAGTAATGGTTTAGTACACCCCCCCCCCCCCCCCCCACCGTGGTGTTAAGTTTCCCTTAGCTTAGTGTCCACGCCCAATATTGATTTGTTCACTCGGCGCCATTCTTCTCCGATAGGAAGGTAAACGGCTGTTGATTTGAATCTCAGTAGCGCGCGCGGATTCGGAGTAGCGAGCCGATTTGTAGCTTTCTGTATTGCTGTCTAAAAAAGGTGCACTGGAGGACATCATTAAGTCCAGAGAAGGTCGAAGTCTTGCGATTATAGCTGGTTATGCGTCGGCTATTATCCTACCTCAAACGAATCTTTCACGGTTTGACAATTACTTGGTGTTTGAAGTAACGATAATGCGGGCTTTTTTTAGACAGCAGAAGACTTTAGCCACATCAATTAGGACTCGGATATGGAATTTAGCGGACATTTCTAGGCGTTCCTAACGTTATTTAGCTTGAAATGTTCTGTGGCTAAAGTCTTATAAAAAATATGTTGATATAACGGAAGGCTGGCTTCCCCTTTTCACGGGTGTTTTGCACATCCGGGGTATTGGTTAAAATGGCGTACAAACAGCAAAGTTCGCAGACGCGAAGAAAGGCTTCAAAGTTGACTTCAAGCGCTCATGTGAGTAAAAATTTTCGTTTGATGAGTTTTAGCTGTTCACGTGGGTAGATATTTCTGTGATTTGTCGTGCTAAGCTATTTGATAGCGTGGTTCCGCTGTTTTGAAATGACATTAGCCATATGACGTATCGAACACTCTCAGTCTCTCTGCTACATATTTAAAATGAGTCAGTGTTTCTTTTAATCCTGAATGTTTAGGAATTCATTATTCGTCCATGTATAGGGTTCTTTTCCAGTTCATTTGAGGCAATGCATCGCTGTTACGAGGCTTCAGGTCAGCTCTCCGAATTACAGCTTTGGTTTGATTTCCTTGGTATCACATTTCATGTTGCAAGCATTTTAATTAAATTGTAGAACTCACGATTCAATAACAATGCCGTAAATTTAGTATGCTTGGTCTAAAAAGACATACGGTAGAGTAATTTCACGTTATTTGACCTCTTATTAGGCGCTATTAAAAGCTCTGCTTGCATGAAATCTATAGTTTTGTATGAAGTTTCGGGAGGTACGTTTTATTAAATTTAGACAGATATATACACAGAATATACACGTTTACGGATTTGTGTAAAGGAAACACGCTTTCTGCCCCCCCCCCCCCCCCCCCCCCAGGCAGGATAGGGTTAATGTCCTTTACTTCAGCGAGCTTGATTTTAAAGTGCCTATAACCTTTTTTATTTTATTTTCTCATCTGAATCTAAACATTGCCCAAGGAATTTCTGCGAAACAATTTTGTGTTTTGCAGAAAACGCGAATTTTTTATGAATGTTTCAAATCTTCAAAATCCTATTTTTGTTTGGTATACCGTCCCGCTGTAAGAAGGCCGACGGGCTCGCATTTTCCTGAATCTACGTCACAATTCCTTTGTTTTGAAGCCACGTGTTCCTTAATCTACGTCACAGTTCCTTTGTCTGATGTCACGTGTTCCTTGATCTACGTCACAGATCTTTTGTGAACCGAGAAGGGCCAGGGGAGACTAAAGCAAATGGTGATCCAAAATGGCGGCACATTTGAAAGTTTTATAAAATTCATAAACAATTCGCGTTTTCTGCAAATCGCAAAATTTTCTCGCATAATTTCCTTTAGTGATGTTTAGATTCAGATGAGAAAATAAAATAAAAAAAGGTTATGGGGCACTTTAAGCTCAGTTCGTTTCAACACAATTAATTATGTACCCGCACAGGATTCTTCCACCTTACGTAAACAAGTAAAATCCTTGCTTCGTGCAGCTGTCCGTTCAACTTGTAAAATTAATATAATGTTCAGCTCCACAATTATTTTGGATCTTCCCACTTTAAGCTAAACCATTTCCACAATTTTCCAGAATAAACGAAACTTTGAGAGATATTGAGCGAAGATTATCCGAAGAAAACTTTACCTTGCTTTCTTTTCATTCATCTCGCTAACTGTACACCGCGCAAAACGTTTTGCACCGTTTTCATACAAATCATGCTTCATTAGATCGAACTGAAAAATCACTCAGTCGATTTATAATTTTACAAAAAGTAATACCGAAGTTTAACCCAAATTTAATGAAGTACCTAATAAAACGATTATTCAATTCGCCCTTGTTGGATATGAGATGATTATAACTAATACGACGCGAAGCAAGCGCGCCTCATTGGTTATGTTATCATTTCATAACCAACGCGGGCTAATGGAATAATTGTTAATTATATACTGTTATTTTACGTTTTGATGTAAAGACGTTTTGTGAAACTCCATCCTTCCTTCCCTCCCTCTGGCTCCCTCTTTCTCCGTCCGTTCGTCAGCTAGTCCTCCCTTAATTGTGCATTATTTATGTATATTCCATCATAGATACATATATTACATATATATTACCTGCCCCCTTGTAAACAACCGAAGGGTTTCTATCCATGTTTGATCAGGGACATTAATTTCTTCACTGAAAGATCGATCTCCGTCAGTTATAGACACACATCCGCCGCCTGCAAGAGGAAAATTATTAAATAATTAAAGTGTTCGAGTTATCGAAGTTTTAGTTATTGGGGGTTTGTATTAACTGCTGACAGATCTACACTCCGCAACAATATAGCTGAATTAATTACCAAATGCCGTCATAAAAACAAATTATATGCAGATAATTAGAAACAGGTCGCTCCACCCGCCCTCCATGAGTTTCGTTAACAAATTTATTCCCACCGCCACAAACGGCACAGTCTGAAAAGTTGTCTCTGTTGACCGAGCCAAAACTTGGCCCTCTCGGGTTTGCGCATGCACTATATGTCCCAACTTGTTCCCGGTCGGTGAAACAACAATAGCCAAAGTGTGTATATGGGAAAAATTCGGCCCTCCCCCAGGGTCACCCTACCTTCAAAGCGAGTAATCCTGCACCCAGTGTCACCCTGCACCTCGAGACAACTTTCTCACGGTTCGCTGCTATTTATAAATAAATGTATGGATCTGCCCGCACTGACTTTCACCGTCAATAACTTGTTTTAATATTTAAGTGACAGCCGCCAAACTTTTCGACTTTTCCAAAAAAATATCTGGGAACAATTTGGTATGACATGTCATTGTTCATGGAACTTGCTGTTACCGTGGTAACCATATTTTTACAGGCATGTTTTTCCAAAGTTGCAATTGTCGTGTTTTTTAAGGAAGACAATAACTTTATGGCAATAATTGTTATTTGTTTTGATTATTTTAGTATGATTTGATTGGTTTCGTTTACTTTTGAGTCATTTGTGTCGGTTTTCTGGCGTTTTGGACAAAAATCAAGAAATCTAAGATAGAGGATTCTAGATGGCGGCTGTTCGGAAGTCATGACGTAATTTATGCGTCATATTACGTCATCATCTCGTGTTTCATACGTCCAAAGAAATATTTGGACAGATATATATATATATATACACCTAATTGCAATAGCGTTGTCATATAAAAAGAAAAAATGAAAAAGCCAAATAGGAATTAATTAGCTTAATCATCGTAGCTTGCAGCATTCTCAGAGAACTCACACATTTATAGCTGTATATTAATCGTGTAATTAAGATAAATTGAAGATTTACCTGTATTTTGAGGCATTTTGAGGCCGTTTCTTCAACATAAAATCCGAGAATGTAGTTTGTATGCCTAATTAATTCCTATTTTCTTTTTCATTTTTCTTTTTTCTATGACAACGTTATTGCAATTAGGTGTATATATATATATATATATATATATATATCTATACAGTATATATATATATATATATATATATATATATATATATATATATATATATATATACACCCGTTTTCAAAAAGGTTTTCTTTAGAAATATATATAGATAGATATATACTTTTGTTTACCTGCACGTGCGCGCGTGTGCATGTCACACCAGTCATTGTTTAACTTGAAAAAAACCATCAGGTACGTGAGACATTCATTCTTTTTGTTTAAACATGAATACGCACTATAAAAGGAGAGGTACTAGGTACCTCGAGTTCATTTGTCAATCAACAGCGAACGAGGCAATAGCTGAAAATTAGTCGTCAGTGGAGAATAAATAATGTTTCGTTTTTTTTTCTATAAATCATTCTAAATCCCACGGAATAATGACTAGTTTCTTGAAATATTTCGGTGTGCAAGAAACAGCAAAAGAACATAGAATATTATCATAACTAACGTGCGTGTTTACGCTGACACAACCCGCGAAATTCAAACTCGGTCATGAAAGTTTCACATTTGAAGTACATAATTTTGAATTATATGTTCTAAAAGTTTTAATTCACATCTTACCGAGAACAAACGAGGAAATTTGAGACATTATAAGGTTTTATGTTCATAGTGAATACAAAAATTGCAAAGGAATACAAGAACATTACAAAGCTCTAGCCTCCACGTGCAATACTAAAATGCAAATTATAGATGGAAAGTATGAAGAAAGTAGGAGGCGCTTAGCCTTTTATAGTGCGTCTTCGTGTTTAAATGCATGTACTGTAACAAAAATGGTAAATACTTTTACATAAGTGAGAAAATCCCATTTTTTTTCACGAATCCTCTCTACTGTTCTTTTGAATTTGCATACTCTCACAGTAAACAATAAGGAAAACAATAGACCGAATGCAAAAATGGCTGCCAATTTAAAATTATTTTGTATGCATTTAAATTAGCCTCACTAACCTCGTTCTAGAGTAAAAATTATTTTGAATTATCAACTCAAAAACGAGGTTAGTGAGGCTAATTTAAATACATACAAAATAATTTTAAACTGGCAGCCATTTTTGCATTCGGTCTATAGTACTTGCTTTGGGCAGTGATAAAATAAACTAGAATAAATAAACACGAATTAAGACCCGTTTACACAGGCGATTTTTGATGTAATTTTTGTCGCGATTTTCACTGCGATTTTTGTCGCGATCGCGCTGCAGCCAGCTGCAATCTCAATGCAATATTGGAGCGCGATATGGCTGGAATTTCTATGAATCCTGAAAATTTTGAGCAGAGGTTTTGTATCAGTGCATACACACATCTTACCTACGGCGATAACACGCTGAAATCACGACCAAATCGCAGCTGATTTATATGCGCGATTTGAAGTTGCAAAAAGTCGCAAAAATATAGCTGTACAGAACACATAATAACTGAAAAATCAGGTTCAAAAGAAAATACTGAGTGCATGTATTATTTGTAATAAAAAAGTACAACAATGATTGCGTGATATATGGAGAAACCTTTTTTTCCGAAGGCCCAAAACTTGCCAAATAAAATTGCCAACGCAACTCATCACTAATTGAAAAAGGAGCAGGCATCTTTCTCGAAAAGCAAAATATGTTATTTGTAATACTATGAAACAAACAAACGAGCACAAAATGTGTCTCACCTACCTGATGTTTTTAACAAGTTAAACAATGACTGGTGTGACATGCACACGCGCGCACGTGCAGGTAAACAAAAGTATATATCTATCTATATATCTTTCTAAAGAAAACCTTTTTGAAAACGGGTGTATATATATATATATATATATATATATATATATATATATATATATAGTCCAGTTCGAAGATAAAACCAAGACGGACAACCTTTGATTTGTAAAAAAAATTAAAAAATTTACTAAAACGTTTCGGTCGTTTGACCTTCATCAGTTGTACAGAGTAATAACAAGAATATTGACCCTTATATATAATTACACGACGAACAATAAACAAAATCATGGCAAAAGATTATATAACAAATTGAAAAGAAAAATTAGAACAATAATACAAAATTAAAGGCAATTACATAATCGGACTAGAAATAAACAATACAGAAGCAAAAGGTACTAACGAATTACAAATATCACGTAAACAAGACACTATAATTCAAGCATAACAAAATCCCTTGGCTATCACAAGTCTATGAATATCCGCGGCGAATCTGCATACATAACAAATTCCCCGCATGCGGTCCTTAAACAATTGAACACAACGTAATAAATTACGCACCGAAGCCCTTGAATATATGTAACGCCAGCAGAAATAACACATTCCTGAGAAAGGGCCTTTGAATGCTTGAATTAAAGTGTCTTTAAATATAAATAAATACAAACGAGTAAACTAGAGAACAGCAAAACAAAAACTACAAGTACTAAAATAGTATAAAAAGTATTAAAATTCTAAGAGATAAAAATAGTTCTAAAAACTGTCATAATAAGAAACTTGCAACTTGGTGAGAGAAAAATAAATTAATTTTGATAATGAATGCGTTTCTTCGAGTGGAATTCTTGTCTCCTGTTGAGCCCATGAGGGAAAATGGAAAATAATTGCGCGCTCCAATACGCTTCTTTTGTGATGAGCAATCTGTCAATATCATCAACTGTGGTATTACGTAATTGGTCGATACATTGAAAACTGAAGTCTTCTAAAACGTGTGGTGTTTTGTTGAAGTGTGTAGCCACTCGCACGTTTTTTTGTTGGTCCGCATGGAAGACTTGTGGTTTTCAAAATCTAACTTTGAATTCTGTGGTGGTAGGACCCAATATATTGGAGTCTACATTTATTACAATTGGCTAAATAAATAACGTTTGTGGAGCAGCAAGTCAGTCTTTGCCTGATCACATAAGATTTACCCGTTTGAAAGCTAGAAAAAGTTTTGGAACTAACAAGGAAATTCTTGCATAGATCGCACCTATTTTTATCGCATTTAAACAGCCCGGTGCAGGTTCATTGTCTGTCCGCGGCGAGTCAGTTTTGCACTTTGAAGGCGCCAAGATCTCTTTGAGATTCTTTGGTCTGCGATATGATGGAATAATAGAATTAGATGAAAAAAGTTCCTTAAGTTGTGGCGAAGAATCCAAAATATGAAAATGTTTTCTTAATTATAGAGTTAACACGAGGAAGATTGGGGTTATAAGTAACTACTAATGGAAATATTTTCTTAGAAAATAGTTTTTCTTTTTTTCTTTTCTCTAAGGAAAGTTATCAACTCTGTAATTCACACGCTGTTTGTACGAACTGATGAAGGTCTAAGACCGAAACGTTTTTATTAAATTTTTACTTTTTATCGTCGCAGAAGTTGTCCGTCCTTAGCCTTTTTTAACCTTTTTACTTCAATCACATGCTCACATGCCGAGGTTTGGACTGCGAAACCTTACAGGATCCTCATGGCTAAGTAGCATCTCTGTTGGCTCGAGTGGCACCATCAAACTTATATATATATATATATATATATATATATAAAGGTTTAAAAAAGGCTAAGGACGGACAACTTCTGACGATAAAAAGTAAAAATTTAATGAAAACGTTTCGGTCTTAGACCTTCATCAGTTCGTACAAACAGCGTGTGTCACACGAACTGATGAAGGTCTAAGACCGAAACGTTTTCATTAAATTTTTACTTTTTATCGTCAGAAGTTGTCCGTCCTTAGCCTTTTTTAAACCTTTTTACTTCATTCACATGCCGAGGTTTGGACTGCGAATCCTTACAGGATCCTCCTGGCGAAGTAACATCTCTGTTGGCTCGAGTGGCACCGTCAAACTTCTATATATATATATATATATATATATATATATATATATATATATAATTATATATATATATATATATATATATATATATATATATATATATATATATTTTTTTTTGTGTGAAGATTGGCTTTCCAACAATGATGCCACTTGGAAGAAGGATCCAATGGATACTACACGCTTGCACTCAAATATTTTTAGTATGTGTGGAGTGAAGCAAACAGCGAACTTCTTACCATGTCCAAACTTTAATGCAAACGTTTCGCCCGTTCGGGCTTCTTCAGTATTTTTTAATCCGTTATATGTACTGAAGAAGCCCGAACGGGCGAAACGTTTGCATTAAAGTTTGGACATGGTAAGAAGTTCGCTGTTTGCTCCACTCCACACATACTATATATATATATATATATATATATATATATATATATATATATATATATATAACTATTATTGGATAAATTGAAGTCTTCATCTGCTATTAAAGTGCTCAATGGATATTAAAACCAGAGCTGTAAGCAAACAAATCCTCGATGAAATCAACACCACTATAATCCAAAAAAACGCAAATTAACCAGTGGAAAAACACGTCCAGCGTTTTAAATGGTTTAACAGCTTAGAGCACAAAGAAACACTCTGATTTCTACCCTTCAATAAATGAGAGGCTGCTCTCCAAATCGCTAGACCTTGCCAACACCTACCGACAGATCAGCCCACATGAGCGAAACATAATCCTGCATGCTAAACGATCACTGTTGTTCAGCGATAACGTTACATGGAGAAAAAATCTTCAAACGACCGATTTGATTGTAACCATGGGATCTTTTGATGGTGTTGAAACATGTGAGCTAGTTGGGTGTTACCTTTTATCCCTTCTTACCGAAAAGTGCGACAAAAATATCGGCCTCTATCGAGACGACGAGCTGTCAGCATTCAATAAAAAGCCGCATGAGATCGAAAAGATCAAGAAAGATTTATGTAAAATTTTCCGTGACAAACGGTTTAAAGATCACAGTCGAGGCCAACGTAACCAGAGTCATTTCCTAGATGTCACACTCGACCTCAAAAGTGGCAAACACTATCCGTACACAAAAGAGGGAAACACACCATTGTATGTGCACAAGCAATCTAATCACCCACCGTCTATCCTAAAAAACATCCCCGAATCTTTCAACAAGCGACTTTCTGAAATAATCCTCCGACACAGAATGTTTCGACAAGGCCAAATCCACTTACCAGACGCACGCACTCAACAAAAGTGGTTACACGTATAAGCTATCATACAAAGAAACACCACGAGCAAGCAGAAACCGTCAAGGAAACATAACGTGGTTCAATCCACCATTCAGTAAAAATGTGGAAACGAAAGTAGGAAAGTGCTTCCTTTCCCTCATCGACAAACACTTTCCTAAATCAAACCCACTCCACAAAAATCTTTAACCGTAACACTCTCAAATTGAGCTACAGCTGCACGAGCAATGTCAAAACCACAATCTCGGGCCACAACAAAACCGTAATTGCCAAATCATTGAAACCTTCCGATGAAACGAACTTGAACATATGTAACTGCCGGAACAAAGATTCTTGCCCTATGGATGGAAATTGCAACGAAGATTGCATCATTTATCAAGCAGAGGTCACCACACAGCAATCAAGAGAAACATACATCGGACTTTGTGACACAACATTTAAATTACGATATAGAAACCACACAGCTCTGTTTCGTATGGCCAAAAAATGACCACACTCATCAGGCAATTACAACGAATGACCGTTAAATTTGGATGCTGGCGGTATAATACAAATTGTTGCTAGGTAGCGGTTGCGTTACGTTATTTTAAAGTTCCTTGAGTACATATCTGTTGAACTTGCTAATTCGTTTACGTTTGTTTAGGCTACATAGATCTTTTTCTACAGATGATTATAAATTTTCGTGAAGACATAGATTGCATTTCTTGCTAATGTTATTGTAGGGTTGACATTTCTGAGTACTTTCCATTTTATGTCAAAGGATTTTTTTGCATCTTTCAGAGTCCATACGTGCTTTGACAGTTCAGTTTCGTTTCTTCTGTTGGTGTGTCGAAAGGATGTCGTGTGGTTTCTGTATCGTTCTTTAAAATGTGTTGCTAGTCCGACGTAAGATTCTGCTGTTGTTTCGGTTGTTACTGTTGCTTGATAGACCCACGTTTGTCTGCAGGCATTTTTCTTCAAGTGGGCATTCGGGTTTCTTTCTGCAGTTGCACGGCTTATCTGATTGTTGAGTTGGCGGCGTCGTGACATTTTGAGAGAGCACTTTTAAGCGGCCGATGCATCATGGGCATCGAGGCCGCTTCAATAAATGCACTTTTTTTTCCATGTCGCTAGCCTTAGTCCTCTTCACGGTTGACATGATGTTATCGCATCTCGATCTAAAATTAGCCAGTAGAGAATTTCTCTTCCACATTCTTTCTGTAGTGTCGTGTAAGTGCGTAGATGTATTTAGTTTATTACAGTAATCGCATTGGAAAAAGCAAAGACAAATGTCCCACAGCAGCGAACAGCAGTGTTGTTGCAAAATGTGCTAAATTTTGTTGTGTGACCTTTTCTCGTTATTCGATCCCACGGTTGACATGACGCAATCTCTGGTCATGTAAAGATGATGCAATAGAGGTATTGTGCTATGAGCATGAAGCAATCCGCATTGGGATTTCTCTTCCTGATCGCAGTTACGATACCCCGTGGTATATGTTTTTGTAAACGTGATTAGTGTCCTTGGATTAGTGGTATTAAGATAAATTAAGGTATGTTTTCAAATGACTATTTGCCATTAGTTGATGGCATTTAGATATCTATTTCAGTTTCTACACAGTAATCTTAAAGTTAACCTATGAAGTCTGGAATAAGCTTATTAATCGTTTGTCGTGAAAGGTTTTAACATTCACACTCTTCCTACAAGAGATGAATAATTCAAATACTTTCTGTCTAGAAATCAAAAATGTGTGCATAAGAAAAGTGATTATTTTTAATACTAATCTGTGAAGCTGAGCATCTTAAAGTTAACCTATGAAGTCAGGAATAAGCTTATTAATCGTCTTTTCCTACAAGAGATGAATAATTCAAATACTTGCGGTGGAGAAATCAAAAATATGTGCATAAGAACAGTGATTCTTTTTAATACTAATCTGTGAAGCTGATCATGTATGTGCTGATGCAGAGTTTCAGAATGTAGTTGGATAACAAACAAAAAGTCGTCTTTCTTACTTCAGCAGAAATGAAACTTGATGACTTGAAATGACACAGGGAGCAGAGGAGTCGAATTGCGTTACTGCGTTATTCGATCTTGTTATTGTTTTCTCTTTGTCGTCCCAGCGGGTACTTAATGATCGAATAATGTAGTAACGCAATACACCGCGTATAAAGCCGAATAGATCGACTCACAAAGGTCAACGTATAAAGCATATAAATCGAAACTCGAAAAAGTCCAATTTTGATCCTCTACTGCCTGTGGAAAATATTGAAAATGTTTACATACGGTAGCTTCCTGATCTCAGTCTTTACATATGGATGGAAACGAATTCAAAAAAGCACCACCCACGACGTAAACTTTGTTGAATCATAGAAATCAAGATTACTCTTTAATCAGTAGTAGTGGACCAAGTCATCTTGAAAATGGACTACTTAAACACAGGATTATCTGTCTGTGATCTTTCTTGAGCTTGTCACAAAGTTCCCTTTTGTTGTTTGAATCGGAAGTGAGCTATCAAAATAATCATTGATAAAAACAACTGTTTTATCAACTGCCACGTATTTGAGTTGTATTTTAACTAATCAATCATTTTTTGTTCAATTTATTAAGCGGCCGATGCCCTATATGGGCATCGAGCCGCTTCAAGAAATGGACGGTTTTTTTTCATGTCGCTAGCCCTACCTCATTAAACGAACGATAAAACTCGGTCCCAAAAACATAACAGTTTTTCTTACACAATTCCACAGCATATATGTCATTCACAATTTATTTCACGTTGAGCGAAAACACATCTGTGCCCTTGTTGATTATGATGCAATTGACATTAGCTAAGTTTTCTACACAGTAAACTTGACCTAAGCTCAAACTTACGCTAGCCAAAATATTGCATCACCCAGTCACGTTTTTCGTCACGCAGGTTCGAAGTTGACTCTTAGATTTGGCGGGAGAACCTCAGAGTAAACTGACCGAGGGGGTGGAGGGGTGCATTGTTCTTTCTCCCCTCAAGGTGAAATTGGCCCGGGGGGGTTCTCCCAAAAAATTTGGGTGGGGGTGTGCCGCTGGGCTATAACAACCCTAATTTTGCGAACCTGTTCCAGACTAAGGGCCTGTTTACATGGAGGGAGGGTGACCCGGGTTCCCGGGTCACCCTCCCTCCATGTAAACAGGCCCTAAATGTTGAAAAAAGATACCCTATTCAGGACGATTCTTAACGATTTTCTTTCTAACCCAAAAGGCTAAACTACTAAGCAGCACTGCGAGTTGTAGTTGTAAAGCTTTTTTAACACTCCTACGCGTTTCTTTTCGTCTGACTACTTCATCTACCCTATGCCAGAGTATCAATTACCGATCTTCATGCCAACTCCTGGGAAACTGATACCCTGATACCCAAAAATGCCTTTTGGTATACCCTGTTCCAGACCAAAATGCTCAAAAACCATACCCTGTCCAGCTGCACGTTCCTATATAGCGAAAATAAGGGAGCGCCCCCCCCCCCCCCCCCCCGGGAAATCGGCCGCTTGTAATCCCTTCAGGGGTTCTTGTTTGTTGTGTGATGCAATGATGGCTTTCATGTTTGGCATGCACGAGTAGCTGAGTTTGAGTGTATGTCTGTTGAAGATCTTTATATACGTAAATAAATATATTTCCTTCGTCGTAGAGTGCTCTACTTAATGGAGCTATATAAATTAAATTATTTGAAAGGGAAAATTATGTTGACATGAGCACTACAGTTCTGTTTCGAGAGGACCAGTTGGTCCTCTCCTCGTCAGGTGCGTAAGTGCACAGACTAGCTAAGAATCTTATCGTTTGTTTACACATTCTT
Organism: Desmophyllum pertusum; assembly: GCA_029204205.1. Lineage (NCBI taxonomy): Eukaryota > Metazoa > Cnidaria > Anthozoa > Scleractinia > Caryophylliidae > Desmophyllum > Desmophyllum pertusum. The sequence continues at coordinate 8,181 of MU825451.1, read as the reverse complement.
AAGAAGATGCTTGTTCGCATGGCGGCATGCGCTCGCCAGTTCGTTTCTTTTGTTTAGTGTGCCCGTATTCGGTTTACATAAGATGAAATATTTTTCCATCGTGCACATGTTACATATTTTGTTTTGTTTGAATAAGGGCTAGCACGGGCCATTATTTTCCAGGTCAATGTAAACACTGTTTTGTTATCCTTCAGAGACCAAATGTATTTACTCAGTTCAGTTGCATTCCTTTTGCTCTCTTCTTTAAATGAGGCCGTGTGATTGCGGAATCTTGTTTTGAATTGATTACCAGTAAGGACCGATGCCGCTCTCTACGGTGGCTTGGTATATTACGTTTTGGGTTAGGCATTCTCCGCCTAGCGGGCAACTGGGCTTGGCTCTGCAATAATAAGTTGTACAGATATGGAATTCAAGATCAGCCTTTGTCGTGGTTTGAGAGCTATCTCATTAAACAGGTCCAGAGTGTGTCCGTTGAAAACCAACTTTCTTCCTCAGCGGTCATCAGTAGCGGAGTACCTCAAGGTTCCGTGTTAGGGCCTATCTTGTTTATTCTCTACATAGACGATATTCCTTCATGGATTGGGCTCTCAATTGTTATGTTGTATGCAGACGACACCGTTATTTTCACTGCTGCTTCAATTATTGACCAATTACAGTTAACCTTAAGCCTTGATCTCTGCAATGTCTCTAACTGGTTTTCAACCAACCGTTTTTTTTTTCAACGTGTAGAAAAGTGATTGTGTATTATTTGGAACTCGGCAGGGGTTAATTAGAACTGAATCTCATCGTCCGTTATGCATGGAAGGAAAGGACGTTAATCAAGTAAAGTCGTTCAAGTATCTAGGAGTCATACTTGATGAGTGTCTATCATTTGAACCGGACCTCGAAAAACGGTTGGCGAAATGCTGAAATTCGTTTCCGACCTTTCCGTTCTCTTAGTACACTACAGTGGCAGATTCGACCGTAGGTCGAAATTCGCCAAAAACGGCCTCCGGAGGCGATATAAACACAGTACAAGACAACGGGTGAGGTTTTAACAATTTAATGTACATCAGTCGAAAGAGAAGTGAAAATTATTTTCCATCGAATTTCTGCTCCATACAAACCCCCATAATACGCTTTGGTGACCTGTGACTAAATCAACGTTGTAACTGGAACTCTGTTCTCTATTTTATTTATTTTCAGTCAAGGCTTTGCACATAAGTTGTCCTTACTCGGCACAACTCAAAACTCTCCAGTTGAGTTCGGTACTCGCTCTTTTATAGTGAAGGTTGATCACGTCACAGAATACATAATTAATAAGGCAGGAATGCCAATCAAAGACAAAACTAATTATATGTGCGCTTGCGCTTAAAGACTTTAGTAAGTAATGACGAAGGCATTGCGCAGTTTGGAAAAAGTGATGTTTTACAGAATTTCTATATCAAATCCAAGTTTCCAGTCAAAATAAACAGTCGAGTACCGAGCTAACTTTACAATGATTGTTTTTACAAATTGATAACAGCTTCAAATCAAGAAATAGTAAAGATATCTACGATTGACCAGATCGCTACTACATAACAACCAAGTATTGAACAAACAGTTGGTCCAAACAAAGCGTAGCTACGGACACTAACAAACTCCGCCTTCTAGGACGGACTTATTTACAAGTTACAACCACGTTTCTAGGCCATAATTAATTTCAACTATTTACTTAGAACAATACAAGGGGTGGCGAATGGTCTATCAAAAATGACGAATCTCGGCAAATTTAAGCCGTGTCTCGGAATCTCGGCGCTTAAAAAAAGCGTCTCGCTGAAATCTCGGGCTCGCCAGAAATATGACGATCTTGGAGTCTCGAATTTTGAATCTCGCAAATGCAGCTTCTTGTATACTCTATTTTCTCGGAGTTTTGGATCACTGCGCTCTCGGGCTCGGATTTTTGGAGCGCTAAGTCTCGGTCTCGGACTTTTAAACCAGGGTCTCGGCGTCTCGGCAAGTCTCGGATTTACCATTCGCCACCCCTAATACATGAATGGAAAAGGGTGTACAAAAGTGTACACAGTTCTTTAAAGGTCAGCTTAATTAATTGTACATTCTGGTATGCAAAAGTGTATTCAGTATCGCAGCTAGAGCTACAAAATTAAATATCTACTAACCTTCAAATAAAGATCAATGTATAGTATAGTTTTTCTTATGAATCCGTTTCTAATATTCTGACGAATCAGTCCAGACCAAAGTAATTAATTCGAGTACAGTAGGTATTTCAATTAGTCTCGAGAGATCAAACAAACAAAGGAAATTGTATTTCAGTACTTATTAAGAGATAATTTTTTTTTTGACCGCGTGAAATCAGAAAAATGTGGCACATGATGGAAAAAATCACTACGTTCATATTTCGTCCAGAGATACCCTATGGTGAGTCAATAAACGTGGTACACTTTTTTTGTTCAAATCTTTTTTTTATTTTCTAGAAAATTCGCAAAAACTGCAACGGCCGTCCACGGCCATAAAATGGCCGAAGTGAGTGCTACGAGTATGAGCACAAGAACTATGCTCCTCAAAAGTGCAAAAGGAAGCAAGCCTTTTTTCAATTTGTATATTGGTTTAGGAGGCATTAACAAATTATTTGAGTCTAATAACAGGATTATTACCTAATTTTGAATTCCCGGCACGGGTTTGAAAATCGCCAATATTTCATTGTTTAAAAATCTCAGTTTGGAGCAGTTTTTCAAGAAACATTTTTCCTATGTGGTATTAACTCAGAATCACTTGAAATTAAGATTTTCAATTAGTGGAAATGTTATTATTTCCAAGGATATAAAAATTAGTCTGGGGCTTTTAACTACTGCAAAGAAAAAGCCCGTTAAATTTCGAGGAAATCACAACACCGACTTGTCAACAACCACAGATAATCGAATTACGCTTTATGTTATCAAAGCCAAAATTCAACCGAAATCATATCGCTTAGCACTCTACTGGATCAGAAACTCAATATAGTAAGCTTACCTCGTAAAGCCAGTGGTTGAAGGTTGGTTTTTATCCGTACTTTCGTTTCAAATCGCCATCATGGACAATGTTTACCAAATCACACAATTAGCATTAAAACTGTTGCCGAAGGCTCTTCCACGAAACATTGTATTCTTGGCAGTTCCAACCATATATCAGCTTCCATACAGCTATTTATACCAGAGTTTTCTTTTTACAATAAAAAAAACCCGTGCGCTTTGATCGTTTAAGCGGCAGAAGATCAAAGCTTTAGAAGCGAAACTTTGATCATTTGTGTGTCACGCAATGACATGTTGCATTTGCCCGTTACAGAAAGTGCCTGCGCTAAGATCTTAATTACTTAAAGGAAATGTAGCCAAACTTTGTGACTTTTCTTAAAAATTATCTGGAACATTTTAGTGCGTCAATTTTTTGATCACATGACTTGACATTTCCATAGGCAACCAATTCAAATTAGGTGTTTTTCAGCTAAAATTGTTCGGGTTTGAAGTGATTTTCGCTTTTTATTAAGAGTGTTCTTCCAAAATCTTTACAGTTTCTAACATTCTTATATTTTTCTGGTCTTTTTCAAATCAAATTTGGAGATTTGTTGACATTTCCGAACGAATTTAGCAATCCAAGATTGCGGATCCAAGATGGCGGATTTCTTAAACGCATGATGTCAATTTGGCGTGATATGACGTCGTGATTGACACGTGACTGTTACCAAAATAAACATTTTTGGATGCTTTACACACCATATAAGTTTCATTTATTTTGCGTAAATACTTTTTTAAGATACATTGGGGGGGGGGGGGGACATTATGCCCCCCCCCCCCCCCACATTTTCCATTTTCCATTTCTTTGACTAAAGCAGCACTGAAATATGTGCTACGGTCACGGTATGTCACGCAATCCACTAGTCGCGTATATCATTTTTCGGCCATTTTGAGCGCTCTTTCACAGAGCAAAATATAATTTATAATTTAAATCAGTTTAAAGGCCACTTCTTCCTTAGTGTAATGTCTAAATTTCATTTGATTTGTGATAAAGGTAGTAGGGTAAATATTTGTTTCAATCTAGCTAGTAATTGCGATAGAGAAACAGGGGGATTTTTTCAGGCCTCTCTCAGTGTCATAATTTTTTTTTAATTTTTTTTTCAATCCTTATGGAAATTATAAAATAGAACCTGGAACAGTCATAAAATTCGCTGATAACAAGTGGATGTCTTTTGGATTAATAGTTAAGGCAAGCGGTTAGCTTAAAAATGGCTAATTTTCAAGCCAAATTTTCTTGTATGGAGCCATGAAATTGAGTTTCGGCATTTTCGGCCGAAACAATAAATTATTTGACAATGAACTACATAGCAATGAATGACTCAATATGGACTACTAACACGCCAAAGTTTGAGCAATTTTGAGTTTTCACATTTTTGCCGCTATTTTCCGATTTTGTATGATTCTTGTGGAGACACTCTCATAACAATTACAAGTTTCAAGAAGATTACTAGCATAAGAGGCTGTCTCTGTAAGATCCTCATACCAATTTGGGCCACATAACAGATTTCCTTGAACTTTGCATGCGAGTAACACCTAATGTGGTTAGTTTCAAAACGCATTTCGTTTTGGCTCTAACTTTATTTTGACGGATTTATGAGGAGGGTCCCGTGGGGGTCCGAAATGGTGATTTTTTGGTCTTCAAATTTCCATTTTTTCATAATTTTAACATCATCTCAAATCCCTTGAAATTCATAGCCAGACATCATTTTTCCGTGTCGTGGTAGGTAAATGACCTGTTAATACTTGGGTAGTATTAAAGTTTCCGTAACATCATTTCAACTAGTTAAATTTTAATTTTTATGTTACCTCCATTGACAGCTTATACGAAAAGGTTAAAAGTGGGTGTACAAAAATTCATATAACTCAAAGTTAGACTTTGCACAGATTTTTCGGTTGCATTTGTGGAGAGATAAATACTTGATCTTCAATGCTATTAAATAAAATTTTCCGGCCAGCAAGGTTTTACCGCCTAGAGGTCGTTGTGAACTATCAGTATTTCAAAATTGTCTAATTAATCGGCGAAAAGAAGGTCAAACACACGCGTGAAACTTTGATCCAAATAATGTCTTTTCCGTAATAATCACGTATGAATAGTTTCTAAAACACGTTTTACCGCTTTACTTTAGCAGTACTCATCCAAATAAAGCTGGAAAAAAATAATAATAAAGTAACCAAAATCAACCCCAAATAATAACATATACCTTTACTATAAGCCCTGCTCATATTTATGTACTGAATTGATTTTTTGGTTTTGCTTCATGAGAAGAAAATTACTAGGAACAAATTATGCGTTTCAAAATTTTGAAGGCTGGATGATTTTTTTTAAGAGTTTGGGCTTATATTCGTTTGGGGAGGAATCTGAAGGTTTTTCCATTGTAGTTAATTATGATTTGGGGCGCTTATTTTCGGTAGGAAACAGTGATGGGGAGATACTGATAACGTTGCGGTGTCTAATTGGTGATTTAGCCATTTGGCCTGTATGCCTTTTCTCGAATAATCTGAGGCATTTTTGGCAGGCATTTTATAATTTTAAATATGGTACATCACAGTTCCGTGATATGCCGATAGTAAGCCCCACCCATCCCGAAAATAAGCATCCCCTACCGAAAATGAGCACCGCCTACCGAAAATAAGCGCCCCTACCGAAAATAAGCGCCCCTTCCGAAAATAAGCGTCCCAAATCAGAATTAACTACAATGGAAAAACCTTCAAATCCCTCCCCCAACAAATATAAGCCCAAACACTTTTAAAAAAATCATCCGGCCTTCAAATGTAACCAAATCATTTTTGAAACGCAAAATTTGTTCCTATAATATTCTTATCGTGAAGCAAAACCAAGAAATCCTTCTGTACATAAATATGAGCAGGGCTTATAGTAAAGGTATATGTTATTATTTGGGGGTTAATTTTGGTCACTTTATTATTCAATTATTTATTATTTACTTTATTATTCAATTACTTTACAACCGTAAAGTTTCTGTATCCACCTCGCCATGTCACAGATTACAACACCTGGTGACAGCAATGGCCATTGATATCAACTTTACAATCGACAAGTCCTAGTTAGACTAGACATGCCACGCGATTTCCCGCAGTTTTCTCCGGAACATTGTCGGAGTTTTAACTGGTCAGCGGTTACCTTGTTGAATAACAGTGTGATTCTTGTCACGGCAAGTTGGAATTAACGTCCCTTGTGCGAAGAATGTTCACGCAATCACAAGGTAATTGCTTCAATTTTTCTGTGAATTTTAATCATTATAGATCTAATTGTAACTGTTGGTGTTCCAAGTCCCGCCTTAAACTAGACATTCCACGGGATTCCCCGCAGTTATCACTTTCCTCCCGGAAACATTGTCGCGTGTTTAGAGTCAGCGGTTACCTTGTTGCAGATAATTAATCCTTGTCACGAGCAAGTGCCGGAATTAACGTCCCTCATGAGCGAAGAATGTTTCACGCAAATCACAAAGAATAGATTGCTTCAAGATTTTTTTCTGTGAATTTTAATTCATTATAGATCTAATTGCTAAACAACAATTATAAACTTGTAATCTAATCTCAAAGGAAAACTGTCTGCCCGAAATCAGCTATACATACTTAGGCAAAATATTGCCAACATCGCGCGATGTTGTCGATTTCAAGGTCATCAAGGGTAAGTTTCTTCAGATTTTGTTTGGCTGTCTAAGTTTGGTACCAATATACCCATCAGTCTATACCTCGTTTTGTCTTGTTCTCTGGAATTACTGTTTTCCCCCGTCGGAATAAGTAAGCTCAAAACTACTCTGTATATCAATAAATTTGAAAGGCTTGTTTAGTAGAGTAAATTTGACAGCTACTTGCCAGTTTTTGAGCAATCAATATGCATAAATAATGAGGTCATTTTATGATTTTTATCCAGGCTCTGCTTTATTTGGATCGAGAGGACAACGAAGTACTGCTAAAGTTTGTAAAGCTGGTTAAAACGTGTTTTAGAAAACTATTCCATACGGGATTATGATTATGACGGGAAAGAGAAACCATTATTTGGATCAAAATTTCAGGCGGTATGGTATTGGACTTCTTTTTAGCCGATTAATTAGAAAAGTTTGAAAGGCTGATCAGTTCACCACGGCCTCTAAGGCGAGGTTTAATACCTGCCTTGGCCGGCAAAAAAATTTATTCAATAGTGTTGAAGATCAAAGTCTTTTATCTCTTTACAAAATGCAACGACAAATCTGTGCCAAAGTCTAACTTTTGAGGTTATATGATTTTTTGCTACACCCACTTTTAACCCTTTTCGTTTATTACAATTTTAACCATAAAAGTTAAAATTTAACTAGTTGAAATGATGTTACGGAAACCTTTAATAACTACCCAATTATTAAACAGGTCATCATTACCTACCACCACACGGCAGGATGATGTCTAGCAACGAATTTCAAGGGATTTTTGGTAGATGAAAGGGAATTTGTTTAAAAAATTATGAAAAAAAAAACAAAAAAAATGGAAATTTTGAAAAGACCAAAAACACTCACCAATTTTCGGGACCCCCCACGGCGGACCCCACTCGGTAAATCCGTCAAAAATAAAGTGGTAAAGCCACCACATTAGGTGTTACTCGCATTGCAAAGTTTTCAAGCGAAATCTGTTACGGAGATTATGGAGGATCTTACAGAGACAGCCTCTTAAAGGCCTTATTATTCCAAATGTACATAAATGAAATAGACTTCAATTACCATCATCCATTAATTGACGGGAAATAAACATTGATTAATTCAAAATCCATACATCCATCCACTCCATCCATCCATCATCCATCCATCCATCCATCCATCCATCCATCCCTCCATCCATCCATACAATCCATCTCCATCCATACATCCATCCATCATCCATCATCCATCCATCCATCCAATCCATCCATGCATCCAATCCATCATCAATCTTACAATCCATCTCATCCATCCATCCATCCTCCATTCATTCAATTCATTCATTCATTCAATTCATTCATTGCATTCATTCATTTCATTCATTCATTCACGTGCAGAGTGTCAATACAAATGAAACAACACAGTACAACATTTCGAGCAAAATATAATAATTTTTAGTTCTTTTAACATATTGGAGTTATGCATGCACACCCGCGCTATTGTAAACCGAACAAAACCTTCATCGC
>MU825450.1:367959-385696 GCA_029204205.1 Desmophyllum pertusum | reverse complement strand
GTCGCTAAGAAACTTGCTCCTTCTTTCACGTACCTTGCCTTTGACTACAGCGCCAGAAGTTAAATTTGTACTCTCGATAATAATTCCAAGAATAAGATGAGATCGTGAACTCTCGGCATTCATTTCTGAAAAAATAAAATCTCGCATTAGTATTAGACAGCGATGAGAAAACAGGATAGCTCAGTCAGTTTTAGGGCTAGCATTGTTCTTAGACGTTCTGTATCTCTATAACTAAAAGCAAAATACAGACATCTCCTTACTGATCGATACCAAGAGAGGATGATCTAAAGAGAAGGATTCCCCGTGCCCCATGATAAGTTTTTGTAATCAATCAATAGTTTCGCGCCATGCTGTGAAAGTTATTTTTTATTTCCTTCTGATCGAGGCTCCGATATCGCGTTATTCGAACTGACCAATCATGATAGCGCTCTTAAATAGCTCAGCTATGGACTGAAATTTTAAAAATAGATTTCAAAAAATTATCATTGGAAAAAACCCATGTATGGGAGAATGCTTCTCTTCGGTCATCCTCTCTTGCCGAAATACATTTTGTCAGTCTAATGTTAGTTGTGATAATTTGATGGTACAATCAACATACATCAACACAATATCCACTAGTTGATGATTTTCTTCATTCTCATCATGGTGTCTACTTGACAATGTATTGATATTGTAAGGAGAAAAAAGATGATGATCACTCTCGGCTTGAAAATTCCCAAACTCATTAATAATTCATCAAGTTAAAACAAAGAAAATCATAACCGTGTCGGAGGTTTGGATATCCGTCTATTAGCATAGATTTTTACGATTTTATTTCTCCTTTTACTCCTTAGTTTTAGTTTCGATTGAGAAGATATATCAAACACTTGAGACAGTGTTTCATCACATTTCCAAACACCTAGAATTCCGTCAAAAATACTCCGCAGCGCGTCCATATTTTCAACTCTCTTATCGGTGTTTCGGAAATCGGATGAAACACTGTCTCTCGTGTTTGATATATTAAGTCAAGTTGACAGATTAGGGACATTTCAGTTTCATTTCTTACTTGTTGAGGCGACGTGTCGGTTTTCTGAGCCCCTTTCAAATATGGTCCAAAGTTCATCTTTGGGGGGGCCCTCCAACATCATAGAGCCATGCACAAACACAAGACCCTAAAACAATACAACAACAGTAACAGATTAGGAAACATCAATCACCGCCATCCAATCTCGTTCACAGAGTCCTCGTTACACTTATCCAGCGGCAGGAACGGGCAACAAGGACCTCTGGGATAAAGCGTTCCGCCTGACATGCGCATAAAACCGGAAGTCCAAGAATCTTGGCATCCCTTTGTTTGAAACATGGAGTCGAACACATACGCAGTAGAACTGGAAGTCCAAAAATCTGTCATGGCAGAACGCTTTATCCCAGAGGTCCTTGTTGCCCGTTCCTACGCTGGATAAGGGTAACATGGATTGACCGCCATCTTGAATTTTAAACAGTATACTCCACACGAGGAAATATTTTGTCTGGGCGGGGCTTGAACCCACAAACTCCTGAAAAGAGCTTGGCGTTTGCTCTAGCGACTGTGCGAGAACAGACTGCAGTAAAAACAAGAGTAGAACAGGCGGTATTCTGTGGCTCGGTGAATTTTTTTTAGCGGTGTAAACCAGTGGAAAAGAAAACTATCATCATTATGGTGTAGTATGGCAAAAATCGAAGTTTGCCTTCGAATCGAATTTTGTTTTCAAAAACTCTCACCCCACCGCTAAAAAAACACAATTGAGCCACTCGAACTCCGCGCTATCTCGAACTCAAACCCATTCCCCTTGCCCTTGTTTTTCAGTCATTTACTATCGGCAAACTCGAACCCCGTTATCTCGAATTATATTTTGCTCTCTTGGGTGTTCGAGTAAGCGGGGTTCTACTGTAGTTTGATATTGCTGACTACTGCACAATTATTTACACAATAGTGAACAGGTTACAATCAAGCTTCTTTTTCATTATAATTTAATTCATCTCCAGAAAAGCATTTGAAATTTGTTCTTGTTTTATTTTCTTTTTTTGACAAACTAAAGCTAAAAATTAAAAATATATATTAAATAAATAAGTGAATTACCTTCTTGTCTTTTTTGATGTCAAGTTTGGCAGGCTTAGGAATGTCAAGGAAAAAGGTTTAACTTATGATATATAGTAAATGTTCATGCACTTGCAAAAAACAGGCGCTGTACACTCAAATCGCTGAAATGATCTACGTGTACATGTGTAACATGCGACAAGAAGTGATTTTTCATCTGCTGTATCACACCAGAGAAACAACAGACGAAAATAACAAGCTGATCTCTACAATCTTGCCAATAAATGTAGGGTGTGTCTCGGTTCTCGAAATCCCTAACCTATTTCAAACTAAAATATATGATTTTGTTAGTTACTTTTTTCAGAGCTCAATCTCGGAACAAAAACGCAAAATTTATAGTCTTGTTTCTGACTAAAAAAGCTAAGCACATCCCCTCTATCCTCTGGGGCGGATCCCCCATCACTGACCTCGTGCAACGAAAACAACTCGCAGTAAGAAGCCCAAGACGCGCCTCACAAAACACACAAAAATCTACAAATGATTTGTTTTCTGTCAAAGGATACTTCTTTCCCATGAGGCGCCAGTAAATCAATAAGTCTGTCATTATACAGCTCCAACATGTAACACTGAACCTTGAAAGAGAACTTTGACCTGAAAACGTAAATAAAAACAGCAATTAAAGAGAACAAGAAATGTTCAACAGCAATGCTATCAATCACAGTTCGCGCACTCATTTCTCCGCACATTAACCCTTTCACTCCCAAGAGTGCTAAGTTCAAAACTGAGGGAAAAATCTTGAATTTCATTTTGCGAAATTGTCAAAAACAAACAGCACCACTTGGAAGTACTGCTCAATAGCTTTCATTTGAATGCGTCCACACACTAGCAGACTCAAAGTAATACAACCACATTTATTGAAACAAGGCTTGACTCTGGGAGTGAAAGGGTTAAAGCGTCACGACTGAATAACCCCCCCCCCCCCCCCCCGAATCACGCGTCACGCAAACCCTATCACGGTAGCATGAACAGAATGTCATTTCAAATAAAACTATAACATTCACAGACTCACTTCTGTTCACCCATCAACTGGTAGATGGCTTCCATAGAGCGGGGAGCAATGCCAGGTGATTTCAGTTCCTTGTCTCCAATCATGGTGTAAGTGAGCAATGTTAAGGAATATAAAATAACAATTCTTATCTCCTTCAATAATTAATTATATTTACTCCATGCACATTCTGGGAGACGCGGTGGTCTGTGGAATCAATGCCAGGCCTTCCTCGCTGTATTCCAGATCCAGAATGGTTTGAATACCATTCAAAACCCTATACGGGGACATGCCGCCCAATAGGGTTTTTGAGCTAGATTCAAAAACAGGATATGGGTTTTTGATTTCGACGCTGTCAGAGTACATGGGTTTCCTTCAGTTACCAGGGAAATATTTCCCCGACATTTTCTGCAGGCCGGCTGCCATCCGACCTTGCGTCCAGGCCGTGCGTCCAACAAAAACGATATCAATACCGACAACAGATCACTGTCAGGAATGAAATGCTCAAAAATATGTCTTAAACAGGGTAGGGGGAGTGCAAATTTCTTGTCATAAAAAGAGTCAGGGTTTGCCAGCCTGGGTGGCACACCCCTACTCAACTTTGGCTGAGTATCCCCCCACCCGGGCACCCGGGATCAAAACAGCCAAAGAAGGAAGGTATGGATAGGGGAATGTTTCCAGTTTATTAAAGGATATGTTTTGCCAGATCCTGTCTGTCCATAAGCAAAGATGCACACATTGTAACCATCCACTGCTGATTGGATGAGATTCTGAGAAGACACAAAAACAAAAATATGTCAATAAATAGTGTTGTTTTCAATTGAGTGTTGAAAGTAATAATTGAATTGCTTTGATTTTGCTTCACTACACTCTGTGATTGGTTAAAACAAATGTTGCGCTACCTTCTCAACCAATCAGATCCAAAACCAATACAATCGCGCGCTTTCCCGCACTTGGCGCCCTACTAATCTCAATCATATTGTTGATTTAATTAGCGTAATATATCTTTATTAGGGCTATGCCCCTTATGATGATGATGAATGTTCATTTAGATCTGGAAATGGTAAAAATCCAATTTATTTCACAATGGGGGGGGGGGGGGGGGGAGGGGGGGGCCTCTCAAACAGTTCGATTCTAGTTTTAACTGAGTTGAAGTCAAAACAGAAGTTGTTAACTTTAACTCTCTGTAACGTTGTAAGAATATCCCGGTTGTAGAGAAGTAGTTACTTTGCAGGTATAATTGCCTTCGTATGTCTAAATTGCATTTGGTACAGAATCAAATTCTCCTAAATACGGAGACTGGTAAGGAGAAGCTGCACGCTGATCGTAGCACTTACATTGGTGTCCTCAAACACTTTCTCTTGTCCATGGTTAGGTGTAAACACTTGATCATATTGAAAGTCCCTTGGACCACGGCTTGTTTCCACCACAACAGTGTATTCATCTGGAGACTTGATCACTTCATGGTTACCCTGATTTGTTGAAACGACAAAAATGTTAGAGCCACCTTGCACAAACATTATCACATGAAAGTACTGCTCAATAGCTTTCATGGTCACATACTAGGGTTTCATCCACAGACGTAAAAGTTAGAACCACCTTGTACAGCATAATAAACAGTACCACGTGAAAGTACTGCTCAACAGCTCTCATTTGAATGGTCATACACTAGGGTTTCATCCACAGACTTAAAAGTTAGAACAACCTTGTACAGCATAATAAACAGTACCACATGAAAGTACTGCTCAACAGCTCTCATTTAGAGTTTCTTACCCGTTCCTTTTCTGATCCACTGAGAGGCCTTGCTCTGCAAAACACTCTGATCTTTCCTTTCATATCTTCCACCAAGTTGTAATACTTCTTACGCAAAATCTGTCAGAAAGGAGGAGATATAAATGGATTTTGCAACATTAACTGGTTGTTATCGTGGGGTCACGGTGACCTAATATAAAGCCTGATAAGCCACTAGGCTGTCACCTCATCTTCATCAATATTATAATAAGTCATGTATGAAAATTTCATACATGAATAATGTTTCAATGTGTTGATTTGCATTTTTCCCCCTTTTTACATGAATTTGGTAATAATTGTTTTAGTATATACCACACAAGTGAATAGTACTTTTCGCGCACTCTGATTGGCTACTCCAACTCCGGATATCCTTTGCTATTCACCTCCGAGCAAAAACAAAATGGCTTCCCACGAGTTTTTGTCCAATTATTGATCACAAAATAAATATTGTTTGGGGCTGGTTTTCACTTGTGTGGTATATACTAAAACAATCATTCACCTCAGTGTCGGTCAAAAGTGGTGGATAACTGACCCCCTCCCCCTACATCCAGAGCTCTGTGAAACCAAATCAGCACACAGAACAAAACATCAGTTGTTATAACTTACTCTTTCACTGTTGTAGTTATCTGACAGACTTTTGTTCTCTTCTCTTAGCTCCTTCACTTCTTTGGTCAGATCATCCACCTTCTCTTGAGCAGCGAGACCTTCCTGTTTATGACACAAATGACAAACATGGAAATCAGAGACTAAAGTAGAATTAGGATCGTGAAATTAAAAAAAGTGTAATTCTACCTGAGCAGCAACTTCCAGTTTAGAAAGAGTATCCTTGTCTTTTCTGCTGTCTGCTGACAGAGCATCGTGTTCCTAAGATGACAAGCATCATTTCTATATTGACCATCCAAAAACAAATCCAAGCAATCACTCTGGCCAACCACAGTAAATAAAGCGGTTTTCAATTGAGTGTCATAAAACCAAAACCAAAGCAATTGCATTGGCCAATCACAGCAAACTCAAACAACACAATGAACCAAAGAGAACTCGAAGCAAATACATGTAACCATCGCCAAGCGCGGGAAAACGCGTGTGACCAAGTCACATTTGTTTTTGGATTTGCATCTGATTGGTTGAGAAGGTGATGCAAGTTTTTTACACCAATCACAGGGCATAGTAAAGTAAAACCAAAGCGATTACTTTCGACACTCAATTGAAAACCGCTCTATGGACAAATCAGAACACAATAAACAAATCACAGATCAATGAAAAAGAACTGAACAACCAATAATTACTGATATTTAACCCTTTCATTCCCAGAGTCAAACCTTGAGTCAATAAATGTAGTTGTACATTTTGAGTCTGTGGATGAAATCCTAGTGTGACCATTCAAATGAAAGCTATTGAGCAGTACTTTCACGTGGTGCTGTTTGTTTTTGACAATTTTGCAAAATGAAATTCAAGATTTTTTCCTTAGTTTTGAACTTAGCACTCTTTGGAGTGAAAGGGTTAAACAAATTCTCCCAACTAGTACTATGAAACGTGTAATGGAGACCAGAAGGGAGAATATCTATGCTGACACTGGGGCTTAAAGGGTTAACAAGCAAAGAGAAGAACACAAAGAACAAACCTTTTTAAGATCTTTCAATTCTTCTTCAGTCTTCGTTAAAGTGTCTTTAACTTTCTCAAACTTCCTTTTCTCCATTTCCAGTTTCTTCTGCAAGTCTTTTAGGAAACAAATAAAAGATTGTCACTTACTATTCCCTAACTGTTACTGTATAACAATAACAACAATGCTGCTGTACATAGCTGAGGTAGCAATGTAGTTTTTTTTTTTGATAATGGCGATGATGACAAGGGCAAAGATGATATGGTGGCAGTGGTAAGAGCGCATTGGCCTGGGTTCGATTCCGGCTGGGAGCCACATGTGGGTCGGGGTTGTTGTTTGTTCTCATCCTTGCTCCGAGGGTCTCCAGTTTTTCTCCACCTCCACAAAAACCAACATTTCTCAATTCCTAATTCGATCTGGGATCCGAGGGCCGCAGGTTTGTCAGTCGTAAGACTATTAATGTCACCCTTGTTAAACAAAGTCAATTTATTTATTTTTATTTATTTTTATTTTTTATCAAGATGACAAGCATGGCATGGGGGTGGTTTGATGACAACACGATAACAGTTGTAGCAGAGGTGATGATGACAATGACCATCACCATGATGAAAACAATGCCGACGAGTGTTGTTGTTGGTGGAAGTGGTGACAATAGTGAGAACAACAATCAAATCACGCACCTTTAAGTTGCTTGTCCTGCTTTTTGGCCGCAGCTCTCTATTGAAAATAAATTATATCAACAAAACAAATTATATCAATATATTATTTATAAATATAATTATAAAAAAAATAAATTATATCACATTTGAAAATAAATTATATCAATAATTATTAACAAAGTAAGAGTTTGGGATGTTAATAACTGTTGAAAATGAAGTGTAGGAAGTAATGCAATTCTTGCAGCAACGAAAGATTTCAACATGAATGACACTATTTACCTCTTCAGCAGAGGGTCCTGCAGGTTTGGCCTTTTGTCTGAGCTTCTTTAACATCCTTTTCAAGCTGTTTGATTTTACTGTGATCCTCCTAACAAAGTTGTCAAACGCTAAGATAAGTATTACACACAATTATTTTCACTAAATAAGCAGGGGGAAAATACAAACATGCATTAACTTACATTACATAATTTGTAAGTGAAGAAGAATGGGTAGGGAGAGATTAGAGCGAAAGGAATTTATTTGCCGGCAAATAAAATTTTTTATGACTCCTACCCACTTAACAGCTTAATTAGATTAACTATATTTATTAATTAACTCGGTATAGACCCGTGGGGAGTGGTGGTGGAACATCGTTTCGGGGCGAGACTGGAAGTCTGTTTTCGATAGAACTCTAATTCTCAATACATAAAAAGATTGAGCAAGAGTCACAAGACTATCTGGTGACCGAACTAACAATAGAAATTACATTGTGTCAATAATCACAAGCTTTCACGGAAAAGTACATAGCCTCGACTTCAAACTAGCTGGTATATAATGTGGCAATTGCCTCGTGTTCGTCCTCTCAGTCTCCAGACTTGACACACTCTCCGAGTTCGACCTCACCTCCTCCCCTCTCTCGCACCTTTGTATTTTTAATTTTTTTTAGTGCACATTTTCAGTTTGTGCCTTTTTATAGTGGCCTCACCTTTGCTAGAGCTTAATCATTAAAACAATAGTTATTCATTCGTTTTAATTTACATTATTGGATTTAATTAATAATTAATAAAAGCAGCCATGACGCATGGCCAATATTAATCCCAACACCTGGCTGGTTTATTTGTGTTTTGCGCTCTAGGCAAACGAAGCTCGTCTGTTGGCATAAAACTGACACCGAGGAAATATTGGCAATTAATTTTATTCCACATGGGAAAGGAGACATAAAAGGGTATGGAATATTGTAAAGGGGAAAAGAGAAGATAAATAAGTGAAGGGGTCAAAGAAAATCTAGGGAGAAAGGAGCGAGAGATCATAAGGAAAGAAGAAGGAAGGACGGATAGACAAACAGATGGATGGGAAGGTGGGGAAGAAGGATTAAGGAAAGTGATGGAGAGGATGATGACTTACATGTGGCAGCTTTCTTCAATGCTTCCACTTGCCCCAGAAGCTTCTCCTTTTCTTTGTTAACTTTTTCTAAGTCAGCAGCTGCTCTCGAGTCCTTTAATGAATGAACAACACATTACCAAACATGTCTACATGTCTGCTCTTATCATATGGAAATATACCAAATGACATTCACTATAACAAATTATAAAATATATAATTTTGTAGAAATATATTATATTTCTACAGTCTGTATGGTGTTGCAGTTGATATCTCCATGAGGCATGATTTTCATTGGGTATCTCAAGCATTGTAATCACAGACTTACCTTTCGTTTTGCACCACCTAGCCCAGTATCAATCTTTGAATCTTGAGGTTTCACTCCACCGGCTTCAAGTTCTTTTATCTGCAACAGAAATAATAATATGAATCTACAAAAAAACAAATCAAAACACGGAGAAAAAAAACTACCATCAATACTTTGTAAAAACGCCTCAAGATCACATCACAACGTGAAGCAGAGAAGTGTCAAGCATAAAGAAAATTGATCACCAAAGATTACAGTGAAGAATTGAAACACCCTACCATTACCACTCGACAAAATTTGTTGATTAATTTTTTGACATCTTTTTTTGACAACTTTCTGATGGCTTCCATTTAAACTTTGTCTAGCAAATCAAATAGCAAGAACTGTGAGAGGTGGAGATGTCAATATTGTCAGAACGCAAACGTGGAGCTTGACAATTTTTGCCTGGCCAGTTGAAATGAAAGCCATCAGAAAGTTGACTCAAAAATTAATCAACAACTTTGTCAAGTGGCACCAGTAGGGCACTCTTCACTGACATAACTACATGTATACTCAAACTTCCAAACACACCTTCTTTTGAAGAGCTTGTATCTTCTTGTTGTTTTCTTCTATTTTGTTTCTTCTCGATTTTGTGTCAGCCTGGTCTTTGGCTTCTTTCAGTTCCTTTACCCTCTCAGCACGCATCTTCTTGTTTGTGTCCTGTTATGATATCATAATATAGGAAAATTTAATTTAATTATTTAGTAATAAAGTATATCATTCAATGATTGCACTTGGTTACTTAAAGATAGTCAGATCAATTTTCTGCAGTTCAAGTAGGGGAACATTTGTTCCATGTAGCACTAGGAACCAGCTTTCAAGTACATGCACTTGGTAATATCAAGTTATAAATAAACAAGCCAGTTCGTCAAACTAACTACATTTAAGAGTAAATTACACACTCAGTAATTATATTTACAGCATATTGAGACTTGTGCTGCTCATAATTTTGTCAAAGAATTTCAAACATTGTCAGTGGCAGTCATTCAATCAATCAGCCACTCGCTGAGTCAAGCACTGACCTGTAACTCCTTTTCTGTTTGTTTTGTAGTTCAATATTTTTGTTCAATGTTTCCACTTTAGCTGTCAGGGTTGTCACTGAGGCCTTGAGTTGTACGCTTTTCCTTTACTGCTTTCTCCTTGTCTTTTTCAAGAACAGGCCTTCAAAGATTGTTCAAAAATAACATTTATTATAAAATCACTCATTGTTAATTGTTATTCTTAATTGAAAAAAGAAAAAAATATTAAGGGTACGTTCCTTTGGTATGATCCGGAATCACTATTTCTGATCCGAGATCACTCGGATAATGGTGCACCAAAGGAACGGGATTTTTAGTGCGTTGGATCAGTTACCATGACAGCAGACGCGAAATTGTGCAGTGGCGCGTGTCATATAAGTTTAAACATGTACAATAAATGGTGTTAGAAATTACCTAAACTTACGGCAAAAGGGCAAGAAGATCGCTACAACAAACAAACACATAAAAGTTCCATCATGGCGCTCCATCCACGATCGTACGAATGTTCAGGAGAGTTAATATGGCAATTTCGTGGTAAAACCGAAAGTTTTGTACAAGCCATTTCGAATATTTGTACTTCCACTGGTATTTTCGTCAATTTTCTGATGAATTTCAGTCAATACAGGAAGAAACAGGGCTAAATTGCGACTACTTACCACAACAAACACTGAACGAATGCACTCCTCATATGAAGTACCTACACAGTCAGAGCGAAAACCGCTGTGGCACAGTGATTAATTTCGGATCCTTTACCAAAGGAACGCGCCGGATCACTGATCCGATGATCCGTTGTCAGATCACTCAGATCAGTGATCCGATGAATCCTTGTCCAGAGTGGATTCGATAGATCACTGGATCTGAAAATGGATTCGCTCGAAAGGAACGCTACGGATCACTGATCCTGATCGCGGATCATACCAAAGGAACGTACCCTAAGTGTCTGCCTAGAAAAGTAGTGTTTGTGAGTGTCCAATACCACAACTGAGTATCACATGAGAGATGTTGTGTTTGAGTGGTCATGTCTACATACAGTGTACATGTAGGAGGAGGTGTCTGACTGTGGGAGGTGTTCCTTAGCAGAGGTTAGATTGCACTTAATTAATGAAACACCGTGGGAGGCGCGGTGGCCTAATGGTTAGCACGTTGGACTCCAGATCAAGTGGTCCGGATTCGAGCCCTGACCAGGTCATTGACTGAGTTGTGTTCTTGGGCAAGAAACCTAACTCTCACAGTGCCTCTCTCCACCCAAGAGTATAAATGGGTACCAACGAATTGTCAGGGTAACCTGACAAAAAATGCTGGGGGGTTACCTGCGATGGACTACATACATGTAGCATCCCATCCAGGGGAGTAGTCATACTCCTAGTCGCTTCATGCTATGGAAACCGGAGTTAAGTGCCGGCCTGATAAGCCACTTAGGCTTGTAGACAGACTTTTAATGAAACACAGTCTGCTGTTACAAGTCTGACAAAAAACAACACAAACATTATTTGACTCACCATCTTTTGCTTGATAAGCACCTATCTCTTTGGCTGTGTCAATGGGGACATTTTCTAAAAGCTTCTTCTCTAGTTCTTCAATTCTCTTCCTTTGCCTCCGTCAGGGCCTGAATAAAATCAATCAAGAGTATTAGTATTAAGATAACAAAGAGGTCATCAAGAAGTCAAAGTTGAGGAGGGCCACGGAAGCAGAACTCCAGGTCTTGAACCTTAGTTTGGGGCAAACAGCCTGGCTTGCCAATGATCACACCCAGATTAGAGAAGTCTTGTTCCTGCACTATGTGCCACTCCGGGTGAGAAGAGAAGTGATAACAGTAACGATTGACGCAACAAAACTGTAGACCACGACCAAGCAGAAAGAGGCAATACCCAAATGCAAACAACTGTCAGTAGGCCCTGTTCCCCCAAAATGAATTGAAGTCTGTCTCTTAACTTTCTCTCTCACAATCTCCAACATCCTTACTATAAATAATTAAAGTACATACTTCTTCCTTCTGTTTGACATCAGCTTCTAAGATTTCCTTGGAGGATACCAGCTGTGCTTTTAATTCATCGACTTCACCAGAAGAACCTTCCTTTAAACTTGCCAGTTCCTAAAAATAATATCATAACATTTAAGCATCACACTATGGCCACGTGTTAGGGCTGTCAAGTATTAGTGACATCCCCCTGAAACTTGCCAAGACCCTGGTACTTTTGAATGCAACATCACAATTCTTACTAACAAACTTCCAACATTCTGACAGTGGAATCATTTTGCGGTTCCAGAAAATATCCATACCCACCCCACAGGGGGAGGGGGGTCTCAAAAGCCAATTTTTTTTAAAGGAAAGTATGAAGCTTAACTGGAAATTCCAGGGGGGTGGGGGTTCAAAACAAAAACCTTCCATGGAGGGAGGTATGGATATTTTCTGGAACCACACATTACAAGATGTTGTTGCCGCCAACTCAAATCTTCAGAGGTAATGCAGCCGTGGACACTATTTTAATAAAATTAATACACTGTAGTTGCTCAGCATAAAATTAATTTCAAACCTTTTTTGAGTGCTTCAATCTCCTCTATTTGAGCCAATGTTGTAGCTTTTTCCTTCTCTAAGTCCCTGTTTGCTTTTGCCAGTTCCTCCTCTAATTCAGCGACCTTACTTGATACTCCCTGTAGTATTATATGTGCAAATCAAATATCAAGTCTTTGATCCTTCAAATTTTACTGTGTTATACAGTGGAAACCCTCATTTCTCAAACATCCCAATTACTCGAACCAAAAGTCATTTCCTTTGGATTTGTTTCACTGTAATTTTACTCAGGATATTCTCCCGATTTCTCAAACCAATTTTCATTTTCCTTGGAGGTTCGAGAACTCAGGATTCCAAAGCAAGAATAAAGAAAATCATCAACTAGGAGATGTTGTTGCGATGTACAACCAAATTCTCAAAACTAACATTAAAAAGAATAAAACACAATCAGTACGGAGAATTCATAGTTTGATCTTGGGACACTGTACCTCTACATCTTGACCTTCACCAGCCACAGAAGAAGTGGCCGCAGGGACGCCATCTCCAATCTCATCCAGCTCATTCCTCAACTCCTCGACCTCCTTCTCCAGATCTTTGACCTTTTCGTCCAGCTCGGCATTTTTTCTCTGTAAGTTCCTTGTTGTGTTCTTCATGTTCAGAGACCTTCTCTTCCAGAGCTTCTTTTTCTTTAGTTAACTTCTCTACGGACACCTCCAGTTCATCTCTAGCAGCCTCAAGTTGGCTGATCCTGTCTTCAAGTTCTTCAACCTTACCACTGCTATCAGCAACTCCTGAAACAAAGCCACAAAATGATATACATGTAATCATCTGCTCATTATGGAGGAGGATGATTACCGCATCAGGCTTGAGATCCAAAGGTTAAGAGTTAACGGAGCTATGTCATGATATTTGAAGTCATTTTTTGCGAAGTGCAAATTAATTACCTTTGAATTGAAGAAAGCCTCAAAAAAATAGTTTACTACATTGTAAGGTAGAAAAACACCAAAGAGGTGATAATAAACCAAACAGGAACAACGATGGTTGAGGATGGAGAAGATTAAGACGGATTGCAAATGGCGAACTTGAAAAAGATGCGTCATCCCATGACATAGCTCCTTTAAATCCTGGCCACATAAATATTGTGTTCTTGTACTTTACTCTCACAGTGCCTCTATCCACCAATAACAAGTTTTCTGTGACAATTCAAGCGCAATGCTCACCTGCAGTAGCAACAGTTTCAGGAACAGTACCCTCCTTCAACATTGTCATAACAACGATTGTATTTTCAGCTTTCTTGAGTTTGTCTTCTTCCTGCTTGAGCTTTTCCATCATGGCTTGGACTTCTTCACTCCTAAACAACAAGCAAACAAACAAGCATTTAGTCAAGCAGAATGAAGGGTTGAGTGCAAAATAGTTCATACATGTATTCTCAGTCTAGCTTAAAGTTCTACATATAACTTTCAGTACAGCACCTGGACTGTAATGTGAGGTTGTGGTATCATTTACTCAGATGTCTTTTGGAGACATCACTGCCACACGGCCCACACTGAGAGTGGTCACAGCCTACAGCCAGATGGTTTTTATATCATCAATGACTGCCACTTACATGTATCATGTGATCAAGAAAGCTACTGCTGTCATATTGTTGATGCCATATTGATTAAAGATAGCACTTTTTTCTTGAGCGGCTACAGTGTATTTTTAAGACTCTGAGCATCGATCTGGCAGGGAGTTGAAAATTTGTATTCTACTCTGGAAATGAAGTTATACATCAAGCCTTTGATGTGATACGCTAGTCTTAATACCACACACTACTATGTACTGACAGTTTTCTGACGGCCTCTCGCAAGGACGAGTATCGAGAGAAACAAGAAACAAGATGCATCTCACGAGAAATGAGACACGTCTTGCAAGAAGATGGTAACTTACCTTTGAGCGGTACTCTAATATTAACTATAAGTAGTGAGATATTGAACATCACAAACCTGTCATCTCAGTTGGTTCCTCTCCTTCGTGATCTTGTCGATTATTGTTCTTTCCACTTTTCAAACTCCTCCTTCATCTTGTTCTGTTCGATCTACTAAAGCTTGCTTCTCTTCCTCAGCTGCTTTCAGCTTCTCCTCAGTCTCTTTATCATCCACTTGCCCCGCTGCTGCTGTCCGCCCGTCCAGCAGGCCCTGAAGCTGCTCCCGGAGAGCCGTGCACTGCTGCCTGGTTTCACGAAGCTCCTGGAGGGGTAATAAAATACAAAACATTAATAATCTATGTCACCAAGCTGGACTAGGTGTACTGTAAGTACAGATAGTGGACATTAGCCCCCGGGGGGGGACTCCCACCAGAATTTTGTTTTGTGGGTGTGGCTCAAATTCCTTTTTACCCCTATGGCTAAGAGGTACATTGTGTACCAATTCTAACGACCAACAGTAGTACCTGTCATTATTTTTTTTCTGGCTTAATAGGCTAGAGGTACCGGAATAACTTTAACGGTAGTCATTTTAGATTTTAACACCCTAAGCTGGTACCAAACCATGAATTTTAACCCCTATAAGGTTAAATTAATTCGCGAAAATTAAAAATGCGAAATTTAATACCCTATTACATAAAGAAAATTGACACTGTAATTTGGTAAAATACAAAGGGTAAAAATTGTGATACTGTCTGTGATTTATGCATCTCCACAAGCATTCCTCCTCTGATTCGTCGTTTTCTTGCAATTCCTGCAAGTTGTCTCTGGTACAGTCGTAAACATTGCCATACACAGTACTGATTTTCCTTCAATTCATCAATTAAACGCTTTAATACTGTTGATTATAAATGACAGATTTTTTAAATGCTGATTAAAATTTGGTGACATTTTCGCGAAATTTAATACAATTCGAGTCCATTTTTCCGTGAAATCACGAAAATTAATACTCGCGAAATATGGCTCTGTCATTTTCGCGAAATTAAGTACGAGCGAAAATTAGTAAGAATAAGGTAGCCTGTAATTTGTTCTAACAAACCTGTTTATTGTCTGTGGCTTGTTTCTCAAATCTCGTCTTTTCCTTGCCAAGATGACTCACTTCCTCTTCCAGATTCAAAATCCTTTCTTTTTCCTTCTCGAGGTCTTCTTTATACTTAGCTGCTTCTGTTTTATTTTTTTCTATTTCTTCTTGGAGCTTTGTGATCTCCTGAGTAAGCCGCTCCTTTTCAGCATTGTCTAACACTGTGACAGTAGCTACAGTAGCTGCTGCGGATACTGGAGCAGCTGCCGCAGCTACTGGTCCAGCCTGCGCTGTTACTTCTGCTTGTTCTTTTACTTCTTCTTGTGTCTGTTCTTTTGCTATCTGTGTAGTTTGTGGCTCGGCGGATTCTGATGTCACTGATGTTGTTGTTGTTATTATGGCAGTTGTTCCGCCTGTTGCTACACTGTTAAAAAACAAAAATGTACAAGAAAATAATTATGTCAGTCATGAAGTACAATGTAGCTCATGATTATTGGGTTAGTTGGAAGGATGTGATTGTAATATCCATGCTTGGGTTTGTGGTATTTTCAATCTTGTTCCGAGAGTCCTCGTTATCCTTATCCAGCGGCATAACAGGCAACAAGGACTTCTGGGATAAAGCGTTCTGCCTCACATGCGCAGTAGAACCGGAAGTCCAAGAATCCTGTCATGGTGGAACGCTTTATCCCAGAGGTCCTTGTTGCCCATTCCTGCCACTGGATAAGGGTAGCGAGAACTCTAGGAATGAGATTGTGATATTTTGAGTCGAAATAAGATGCTCATCACCAGAGTACACAATAATAAGTACAGTACAAATCACTACATCATACAGCATAATACAGTTGGATAAAAAGGGGTGGAAACTGTTAGAAAAAAGTATACAAAATTTGTAGTGTGCATATATGCATGTGCGTTAAATATAAACATCTCAAACATTTGACACATTAATAAAGTTATTGATTGATTGATTGATTGATTGACTGACTGATTGATTGATTGATTGATTGAAAGATTGATTGATTGATTGATTGATTGATTGATTGATTGATTGATTGATTGATTGATTGATTGATTGATTGATTGATTGATTGATTGATTGATTGATTGATTGATTGATTGATTGATTGATTGATTGATTGATTGATTGATTGATTGATTGATTGATTGATTGATTGATTGATTGATTGATTGATTGATTGATTGATTGATTGATTGATTGATTGATTGATTGATTGATTGATTGATTCACCAATTCTGACATGACAGACTACTACACATGTACCAGGGTGCAAAGAAAATCAATTTTCCAGCTTGCCCTTCGGGCAAGCTGTAACTAGGATGTACTAGCCCGGAAGTCATTCTCACTAGCCCCAAAAAATTCTCACTCGCATGATTATTCAATTAATTAATCAGTTAATTAATTAATAATTCATTGAATAATTAATTATTTATAAATTAGTTAATTATTCCAGTAATTTGGTAAGTTTTTATTAACTACCAGTTGGTAAGATTACTATTTCAAACACACAAAACGTCGACAAGGAAAGTTGTCAGCAACAGCGCTTGATTGTGCTATTTACCACCACAATAATTATTTGCCGCCAGAAGGCCTTCAGTTTGGCTCTCTGTAAATGTGTTTTTGGTTTTAATTTACCTCCAAAGTTACAAACTGGTTTGCGGGTTTGTCCCTAAGAAAAATATTTCGCGGTTGATGTACAAATTCAGCAGGCTGGCTTGTGCCTATCACCAGAGACACAATCCATTGACATACACGACGTATTTTATGGTTTGCACGTCTCGCAATGCATTGTAGGGCGTTTTACAAAATGGCTGTCTGCTGATTCAAAAGAAACTTTGTTGACGCATTTTTGCTGATATTTATCGTGATGAAAGCAAACCAAGACCAGAGAAATTGTTTTTTAACTTTTAATTTATTGTGTGACTGATTTTATGGCAAATTTAGAGACTGAAAAGAGCAGGTTTTCCTGCCGGGTTGCCGCCGATCCGGTAAGTTTATCACAAAAGCTGCTATAAAAATGCTCAAAAACCGAAAAAAAAGATCTCTTACATTTTGTAAGCTTTACATTACTTCTGTAATTTTAAATGTTCCTTACTTTTTTTTCCTTATCTTTTTCCACAAACTAAATGCCCTCTCAAAACTTAACTTTGCCGTCTACTTGCCCGTCCCCACCGGGCAAGCGAAGGATAGAATCCCACTTACCCGACAGAAAAATCCACTAGCCCCGGGGCTATATCGGATACACGACTTTTCCTTTGCACGCTGATGTACATTGTATCACCCAGTATACTTGCACTCTGTGTAAAACCTGTAATTTACTGTAGAAAGCAAGTAACATCATAACAAC
>MU825450.1:338966-367459 GCA_029204205.1 Desmophyllum pertusum | reverse complement strand
CTTTTTGGTATGTTTAATTTTTGAGCTAAAGTCAGGGTATCTACACCCAACCCATTAAAAAAATATATTTTCATTTGTGGAGTTAATGAGATTATTAAATTAATTAATCACAATTTATTGAATTTCGAAATTAGCACAAGATTTGGGAAAACATTTTATAAGGAAGATTAACGATAAAAAGCATGACGTTTCGACGACTCCATGTCATCATTTTCAATGCAAATTTTGGAAGTTTTACAGGTATTATATATGACTAAAGTGTGAAAATGTGAATAATACAATGCAGCGAAATTAAGAGTAAATAATACAAGAAAGATTGTTCATAGATTAAAACAAAAAATTATTAATAGACAATTATTAATTAATTAATTATTATTTTCTTTTTTTAATGAGTGAATGCAATGAAACAAGTTTAGCTGTGGAAATATATGCAAATTTTCACTCGCTAGCTTGGTCGATGGGCTGTAAACTTAATTTATGAATATTAATTTATGCATTAAATTATACATTAATCTCATTTTTTCTTATCCGTTTTTCCCCCAGTTTATTTTTTTAGTATTATTACTTGATTTATTTATTTAATTTTCGTTTTTACACCTTTGGGATTTGAAACCGACAACTCCATTCATCAAGCTTTTAATTCGAGCTCACAACCTAACCACTCGACCACTTCGACTTCCACTTCATTTCTGGGTTGAAAATTAACGTAGAGATGTCTTGTGTTGTTGTTAGTACGCTGACCTAAATTAGGACTAGCATAGGCTCAAAGTTTATGGCTTGTATAAAGCTTCTTCAAAATATGACTCTTCGAATGGCTCGATTTATGGCTTGTAAGAGTTCCAAATGGGAGACATAACCTAAGAGAATACTTGACTTCCGAAGAACATTTATTTGAGAATCTTTGAAGCGCTGAACTGATCTTCCGTGTTTGGATCGAGTTCCTAACTTACATCAACAGGAACATTAAATTTTTTATTCCTCCCCCCAACACACCAGCGACCTTTGGGATCGTCAGATGGCTAAGCCAAATCGAAAATTTAGTAATCCCTATAATATACGCTATTTTACAGTCAATCTATGTCATGAGCGACCAGTGTTTGCAAGATTTGAAACAAACATTGAATTCCTGTTTACCATATTTGGATTCATCTGTACGTTTTCCGAGAATTCAAGGTAATCTCCGACATTCAAATAAAATCTTGTTGATTTCTCTGGAATCTGTTGCACGGTACAAAGTTACTTGATAAAAATCGCAATGGCGTAATTGAGTAGCGATTCACATTCTGCCCAGGCCAGATGCATTCTTTTACATTATAGCTTTCTCTGTTCGATTAAAACATTGGAAATTTCCATGGCAATTCTGAACCTCTCATCAAATTTTTGATTTCTGTTTGCCGTTTTGAATTCTTTATTGAAACTGACGCGTAACTTTTGAGACTCGATTCAAATCTTGGAAACGCTGGTCGCGCTTGACGTAGATTGACTGTACATCTGATCAAAACTTCAAGTTCAATCTCGCTGGAATTAGACTGGTGACACCATTGTCACCGTCAGCTTGCAGAAAACATACAAAAATTTATGTCGAAAGAATTTGATACAAGTCAATCAAAATCGATGGTAATCGATCTAATTAACGAACATCTTGGTGTGACTATCGATTATTGATTGATTACCGATATTAATCGATATTAATGAACTAATTTCATCGATTAATATCGATTAATCGATTAGCTTTCCAATGATCGATTTTCATCGATTAATTACGCCGTGCAAACCGTGCTTGTTTTGTCTCCCAATATACGCACATAATGAGTTAGACCCAACCTCTGCATGTAAATTTTACTGACACTTTCAGATAATTTGCGTGTATTTTTTTACTCGCAGGTAATGCACCAGTCAATGTAAATCCCCGCCCCCTCAGGCCGGGGATTACCAGGGCATAGCGAGGACTTTTTCTTGTATTGGACGTATTAAATGGCCACGAGGTGTGAGGTAAATTCGGGTGTTAGCGGTTCCTGCCCCTGAGAGCGGGGCCTTGACCGATACCGAATGGGAGACTGGAAACTAACTTGGAGACTGGAAACTAGCATCTTGGTTTCCAAAATGGCAGAGAGCATCGGCTTCCAGGTGAGACTATTCAAATCTGAGTAATCTGTAATTCAAATGAACCATCCCGATTCGGAAACACTCTGAACTTGACATTTAAAACGTTAAAGCGTTTCCTTTTAGTAGATTTTTTTATCAACAAATCATTCCTAAATTTTGAAATAGTAATAATAATAATAATTCCTCAGGCCGAGCGTAGCGAGGTTTAAAAATGTGTCCTCCATGAGTCAGCAAGCGGGATCAATTCTCATCTGGACTTTACGGTCATAAATGTTTGTGAAATCGTGGATGGCATGACGTCACATCGCGCGCTCGTGCCCTGATGGTGGGAAGCGCTAACTTCCGAGGGCCGATTATTTAAACAAAGTCTAAGTTAGACCTGGTTTAAGGCTAAATCGAGGTTTAGACAAGGCTTCCATAGACCACGGCTAGACTGAGGCTAAATTGCGTATTAGAATGTGTATTAGCCGCATTTCACGGAGGCCACGTCTAACAAGTCTAGCTATTGTTTTTTTCTTAAACCGCGCTTTAAAAATTCGAGTTTTTGCTTAGTCGGATTTGCGCACTTTTCTATGCTATAATCGCTCTAATGATAACACATGGAAAATAATTCAAAATTTACTTCACAAAACTTGATGGGCTATCTTTCATCCTGAAGTGCAATTATAACAAATAATGTTAGCCAAAAATTACCTGCTTTCTACAGGGAACTATTAGATTATTTTTATTAATGACTTTATTTATGGAACAATAAGGACATGCTATTGAAGTAAACTTTTTTTCTTGAAAACTTAGTATGATGTAAATATCCACTATTAAAACTTGCTTCTTTCCTGAGCCTAAACCGTTGACGGAAATTAGACTGTTTTGTACGGTAAGGGAAACTGTCATCTTTGTATTCTTCTAGCGGATTTAAACTATTCCTCAACTGTCTGATTCTTCGGACTCGGCTTGTTAGCCTATTCCTGTAATGTTCTATACTTCGAACTTCCATCCATGACACAAACCTTCACTAATAAAAACGTTAGACTACGTCTAAACCTACTCATGACCAGGTCTAATTATAAGTTGCTATTGTTTGCTAGTCTGTGTTTAGACCCCGCTAAGGCGAGGTTTAAAATAAAGGACGTTTAAATAATCCGGTTCCCCGGTTTAAACCAGGTTTAGACCAAGACTTTCTTAAGCGATGTCCAAACGTCGTTTAAATAATCGGCCCTAAATGTTATCTCGGGACTGGGGGCCGAGAGTTCGAATCCGCCTGGGTCTTTTTTTTTTCCTTTTTTCCCCTGGATTTGAATTATCCCTGGCCCTTGTTTTGTCCTTTCCTTTTTTTGTTGGGTTTAAAATAACATTGACTATTTTCAAAATACCGAAATCGATTGAATTTGAGATGGACGGGGTTTGGGTGAGGACACGTCGGCTCACAACTTTAGATTACCACGACTTACGTCTAAAACTATAATTCGCAGATATTCTGAATGACCAGAAGCAAATTTGCCACTCGCGGTTAAATGCAAACAAAGAAAACATTTTTTAATAAGACTTATACGTCAGTCAATTCCAGCAGCGCCCATCCCCCCCGGGCCATTTACACATGTTGCAATCCCGGGGGTGGGGCATTAGTGATTTTATCTTGGCCCGGGGGGCAGGCATTAGCCCACCCCGGGGATTTAAAAGCCAAGTGGCTTCGGACTTGCAGTTTTGGACAACTCAAACATGACATCGTTTGCTGACTTTATTGACAAGAACGAAGAGTTTGTTATGTAATGGCTTGTCCAGCAAGGGCTTGAAAAGCTTGTGAATATTTTTAAGGGTGTTTTTGCCCGTTTTATGTCTGTTCACTGGCTATAAAAGACAAATATTTATATTTATAATATACTCAACAAAATATGCAGCTTCTGATTGGTCAATGACGAATGCATAAATAGGTTATAGAGTGCAATACGGAATTGCGATAAACGGTACCGGACAAGTAGTACGTTTTTGCTGCTTAATGGCATTGAAATAAGCTTTCAAGTTAATGGTTAATTGTTTTCTAAACTATAGTACTGTAATTCATTGAAAAAGTTCACGCTTGGTTTGCCTGCGCGTTCAAATAAAACATGTGAGCACTTTGGAAACTAGTGAAGCGTTTCATGTGCAGAGTAGCGTGATGGCCGCAGCAAAATTTTGTTGAGAATATTATAAACAAAAAATCGTATGAACTGCTCGTGCAATTAGTGATTTATGGGCACGAGTGATGTTTTGAAAGTTCTCAAAATTGCACGAGCCTTTAGGCGAGTGCAATTTGAGAACTTTCAAAACATCACTCGTGCCCATAAATCACGAATTGCACTCGCGTTCATACGATTTCCTATACTTATCTGTGTCTTGAATCTTTGCATTGATTTTAAACTTGAGAACTGATGAGCCCGGGGGTGGGGCATTTGCCTTCTTTTTTGGCTAGTGACCGTGGGGAATTTGAACGGCTTGCTTGTCCCCACCGTGGGGAATTTGACCAAATTTTTTCAAAAATGTCAAATGCCCGGGGGTTTGCCCGGGGGGGGGGGGGGGGGGATGGGCACTGCTGGAATTGACTGACACATTACCTACACGTCAAGTTAGCTCTATGATTTGAAAATTGCTGAAAGCCAGTTTTTCTCCATATAAGAGATAAAATAATGATGGAAAACGTGACAGCTTTCCAAAACAAAATTGTGAACAGGAAAGGCGTACACACAGATGTCACTAGAATGAACTCCAGTCAATCTCTAAGGCTTGGTTATCACCCTCACCTCCCAGAAATAATTAAGCCCCATTCCAGCTTCGCGAGGACCTGCGAGTCACGTATTACTAGTAATAAATAATAATAATAATAATTATAAAAGTAATATATAATAATGATAAGAACCTTCCCAGAATCCTTTGCAACTGGATTTTTTCAATGCCAAATAACTTTGTCAATTTGAGGCCCAGAGGGATGAAACTCCATAAGGTAATGACACTTATCATAAAATAACTCTCATATCAAACTTGGTGTGATGACGTCATTAGTCACGTGACCACGCCCGAAAATGCGTTTTTGTTTACTGTGAGAACAGGCCTCTATCAATTGAAAAGCAATCAACGTAGTCAGCAAGACATTGATGTGGGGCATTTTGAAATGGCCAGTTGACATCTGGCATTTTAAATTTAAGGGGGCTATACACGAGAACAAAAATTTGTGAAAATTTGGTTCTGCGATATCTCATAAAGCGTAAGGTGCATAGCAACCAAAATCTACATGTTGATAGACGTTTATGTGAAGAACACGTTTTTGGCAACTTTGTAAGTGTGACGTCATCAGTCACGTGACCAGATTGCTTTGAATATTTACATTGCTTTAAAAGTACATTATGCTCAACAAAACAGCAATTTTTTTTTTTAAATGGTAAATAATTCAGTAAGGTTTGTTAAAAGGGCGATTATTATTTTTTTCTTTTAATGATAAGCAGATTATGCATTATACCATGTTGGCTTGCTCTACTGTTCATTGGTTTTTAAGGTAAAAATTAAAACTTCGATGAGAGGTTTGAGCTTATCCTATTCCTATATGATGTGACAGTTTTTTTCTAAAATCTCCGCTATATTCATAGAATGGATTTGCTTTAGCCTGCGTAGCAAGCGTTCCTGTACGAACGAAGAGCTTTTTCCGCGATCGAAGAGCTTTTTCTCCCAAAGTTCTTCGATCGCGGAAAAAGCTTTTCGTTCGTACAGGAACGCTTGCTACGCAGGCTAGATTTGCTTTTGCCTTAATAACCGACAGGGACTGGGTTCGAGAGCCTGGGTCGAGGTGTGGAACGAGACACTATTGCTATCTTACATGACGTACTCAGCGCTGACCAGCGGTTACCCAGATTGATTTGTTTTGCTCCGTTTTGCTCGAGTTTTGCATGTAGTACTTTTGGACAGCCAACAAAAACTGCTTTTGATGTTGGGTTGCTCAAGTCGAGTCATCAGCTGTTGAGGGAAACAGACTGAGCTACCAGTATTCAGTAAGTGTTTCATTCGGTGGAAAACCTTGACGTACAAATCTGGAGGCAGACCAGAGCTTTTGGCGAGATGTAAGCTTACCATTCATGGCGCTGGAACTCACGTACACGTTTTGGGCTTGTCGAGTACGTGAAAACATCGGTCTGTCGTTACCGTTTAAGCATTTTTAAGGACTGGACTTCTTTATCGAGACATAAGTTGAGGTAATGATCAGCAGTTCTATATAAGGTAAGTTCATTCGCGAAAATATATATTGCTTCGCCCTACTGTGGGAAATGATTAAAATTTAATTTAGTTTTACTGAGGAAACTAACTGCATGCATGGTCGCTATTTTTGTCTGCTTTCAGTGATGCTTTCATGAAAATTATATTAGTTGCTCGATTGTACAGAGTTACTGAGAATTGTGTCGCCCACGCTGGGTTCAAAATTATTTTTCTCTCTTGACTGTTCTAAAATAAATCGATTTGTCACTAGGTTCAAAATTGTTTTTGTTGCTGGAATGTTCAGAGTTAAATTGGGCTCAAAATTATTTTTGTCACTGCATGGGTTCAGAGTTGTTTTGCTGTTTGTTTTTGTCTGGACCATTCAGCGTTGTTAAATGCCATGCTACATGTAGTTGTAGCTTCAAAATTACTGTATTTTGCTTGACATTGGGATAAAAATTATGTTTGACTCTGTGTATTTTGTTGCTGGACAGTTTTGAGCTGGGTTTTGTTGCTGGGTTTGCTCTCACTTGAAAACTATTTTTATCCATGCTGTGGTACTGTCTTGGATATTATTTTAGTTGCTACATGTAAGTTTCTTATATGTACATGTAGATCATTTGTATGAAACTTTTTGATGAAATCGCTGTACTTAATTCTTGCACAGAGCTATATGTTTTCATCCAGCTAAGATGTTACCCATTTTTGCATGTGCCTAGTTTATCAGCCAAACTTGGCAAATTCTGTCAAAAACAAATTGTGGAGGACAATAGCAAATGCATTAAAAGACCACTTTTATGTATAAATGCACTGGGAGACGCGGTGGCCTAATGGTTAGTGTGCTGGACTCCAGATTGAGCGATCCGGGTTCGAGCCCTGGCCGGTGTGACTGTATTGTATTCTTGGGCAAGATACTTTACTCTCACAGTGCCTTACTCTACCCAGGAGTATAAATTGATACCGGCAACATGGGTAACCTGCGATGGACTAGCATCCCATCCAGGGAACCCCACTAACTCAAACTCCCAAGGGAAAGAAAAAATAGTTTGAGTTAGTGGGGTTGGTATTAAATTTCAAGTATCCTGTTAATAATTAATAAGGTATTGGGGTTTTATTATTCATTCACAAGTCATTTTTGGTACAATTAGTTTGTTTTATAAGTTAATGATGTTGTCTTTCGATGGTGAAGTTAAGTGGTTCAGAATAATTTCGTGACTAACAGATCAGGCTCTCAGTTACTCCGGAAACGAATTACCCTGCTATGTCAACAGTGATCGACCAGATGTTTATCGGTCTTTCGTGGGCTTGAATTATGTTTCCATACATTATCACGTTGTTATCAACAAGCTATGTTCTGACACTCTGTGGTTTACTGATCAACGTAAAAATAGAGTTTGAGTTGTCGGGGTAAATTTGAGCCAAGGAAAGTAAAATTAGTTTGAGTTAGTGGGGAGTTCCAGTTAACCGAGTTCAAGTTAGCGGGTTCTACCTTACTGTACTGCCAATAGTTTTCATAATTATGGATTGGTTACACTTAACTAAACATGACCATTGTAAATTAAGTCATTATATTAATAGTTGTATGGACACAACCAACTTGCAAGAACATTAATTAATAATTTATTTACTCTTTGTTTTTTTTGCAGGATATTACATTCATAGCCCTCGGTCTGTTATTTGGCATTGTTATCAGACCAGATAGGAAGCCAATAAGCTTCTGACCAGGCACTACCTACAGTTCAATATGTACTGTAAGCCACCAATGATGCAGTTTATATTAAGTGACTTCCAGAATAAATTAGACCTATTTAATGTCCGTGAATCATTCCATGTTTCCAACATGTGTCTTAACAAGTAATGTAACAAGGGGACCTAATATAATTATGATTTCTTCATAGGCCCCCTTTTTTCTATTATTATTGTAATGTTTTATATTTTTTGTGTGGCAAATTACCACTCATTTCAATGCTACGCAACCTTCGAAATCAAAATTCACTTGGCAATATAGACTTCCGTCAATCATGCGTACCCTAAATGGCTTTTCTCCTGCTGTGCGACAAAATCATGCACGCATGATTGTAATGTACTGAAACTGCTTTCTACTTTTACACTTCGCTACCGCCATTTGTAAAGGAAAGAACTTGTCTGGATCCGTTGTTGTCGTCTACAAACAGAGAAACGTCCGAAAACAGCACTGACTACGATTGTGTTACACGACACAAATTTGCATAATAACGTCCGGACATGTCTCGTCGTATCGTTACGCATGATTGACGGAAGTGTATTGTCAACTTTACAGTCAGAGGTTTGACTTCGAAGGTTGCTTAGCAATGAATCAGTGGTAATAAACAAACAAACAAATAAAGATGAGAGAAATGATTGTGCAACTGGCTAAAGAATTGAGAACTTAAAATATAAACCTTTTCTGTAGGCGTAAGTGGTTAAATTCAGTATTATAATGACTGTAACTAAGTACAAGTTACAGTGGAAAGCTGTTAATATGACCACTGACAGGCCTTAAAAGCTTAGACATACAGTGTATTATAAGTGGGGTCAGGTCCTGTTAACAGGGTACATGTACATCTAGGTTAAATTTATGGTACCAGTTCTGATACCTTTCAAATGATTTCATGACACATATAATTTAATTCTAAGTCCCAAAGGACTCCTGTTTGCTGTAGTTGCATTAACAGGACTCATGAGCATTTTTCCAGCTGTATTGAGATGTTGTTAAGGTGGCATTCCACTGTAGTTGGTGAATAATGCAAGACCAATACAGTCTGACAACATGTAACTGGAATGGAATATAGTGCTAAAAAAGTCTGTACTCAGTACATAAGCCTAAGTGGCTGATTAGTCTGATTGTTTATAGTTTTTAACGAGTGAATGCTTTGCATGAACGAAGTTATAGCGTATAGCGGACAAATTTCACTCCCTCGATCACTCGATCCCTCGGTCGATGGCCACTAGGTTGTAAACTTTAATGTATGCGTAGTACGGTAATTTATGCATTATCAGTAAACAAAATGGCGTCTGGCGCGGATCTCTTCTATTTTTCAACACGGTATTTTCACTCCTACAATTACAATTAGACACCTTTTTGGAGTTCGAAATTGAAAGAAATAACCCTAAATAATACTCGACCGCCCAAAGAGGAGACGTTTAGAATATTAAAAGTGAGTCACGTTTGAAGTTCTTCGATCGATTCAAGCTCTGATCATGGATCCATGCTCTGATGAAGACTCAAGCTGTCGAAACTTTTAAAAACCAAGCTGCGGACTTCAAGACTTAGGAAAACACTTAAGTATGTTAAATGTTGTATCTTCTTTATACCAAGTGTATGAATAAAATCTAATTTGGCACTATGGAATTCTATGATATTTTCTTTGTTTGCGTCTGAACTATAAAAACCCTTCAATGCTTTTTTTCCAGCGTATATATTTAAAGCGAACTGATATTACTGCCTGTGTTTCTCATACTTGCGGGGAAAAAAGAAAAAAAAAAGAAAAAAAAAACCTGCCTCCACCGGGATTCGATCTCGCGACCTTCGATACGCAAGATTCCTTTTTTGACTCACGGGGGACACCCACGGGAGCGAGAGAGGCCCTGTACTTTTGCTCCGCTGAACGAATGAACGACTATCGCGGGCTCAAATGAGATTCACCGAGGACACTGAGTTGCTGTTGTTTTGAGCTGGAAGTGGCTTGATTTACTCACCAAAGGACTGGTTTCAGTGGCTATGTTCATCTTTTCTATTCATGGATCTATTTAGACGCTCGACAGTGTTGTTTGCTCACCCTCCATATTTCCTTGGCGTTGGCGAATGGACTCGCATCGTTTGTTGAGTTATTTGCTTTATTTAAATACCTCTTAGTCAGCGCGATGGACGATGTTATCATATGCATGTCTGTTATTTTAGTTGCATGCATGGTTGAAATAATTGTAAAATATTATTATCGGAACGACTGTGTGAGGAAGCGTTGCGTGACGGGGGACAATATGTTTTTTTAATAGGAGAGCAAACCCATTGTTGATAATTTAACTGTAGCTAGTCCGAGAATTGCAACTTCATAGATAACTGAAGTATTTTTCTTTCCAAGAGTTTCGTGTATGACAGAACTGAAGACGAATGAATGTTTACATATACAATTAATTTTATATTGTGCGTGCGAAGCACAAACTACACAAACAAGATCAGAATGTTTTGAAATGATTGAAATGTTTTATTTCACGAACAGCAACATGCTTTAAAATAAAACTCAAACCAGTTCGAACATATTGGCCGAATATTTAAACGACGTCTAAAAAGTTAGTTAATGAGGTCTAAATAAACTTATAAGCAGGTCAGTCTAAGTCGCTAAATGTTTTTTTAGTCTGTGTTTATATACACCTTCTAAACAGGGTTTACTGTACGGTTAATACATTTAGGTTGGCCAGTCAGTTCAAAATCGTATTAGGCCATGGTTTTGTTAAACCCTGTGTAAACCTTGTTTTTAAAAATATTCGGCCCATAAAGTTGGCGATTATCGCCCGGGGATTATCGAATATCAGTGATTAAAGACTTTTCGTTTGAGTTTCCCTCGCGACCAACACTGATTTGGATGTGAATACGAAATACACCGGCTTGCGTGAATGCCGCGCGGAATCTTATTGTTCTGTTTCGAGGAATAAATCGTTTCAACGAAATCCCTATTCGAGTCAGACTCAAAACTCGAAACTCGATTCTCAAAAACATCGAGGACGAGACTGTCAACTTACATTTACCGGTTCTACATTTACCCGGTACTACTGCATATTTCTATGTTAATTAATTGCTTTACTTTTCCATTCACGAGTTGGCACATAGTGCCTTTGATTATTATTATTATTTAATATATCATTGATTGACTGGCTGGCTGGCTGATTGATTGATTGATTGATTGATCCAATCAATCAATCAATCAATCAATCAATTGATTTCTCGGTCAATAGATCGATCCATTTGATCAAAGAACCCAAAATATTGAATTGATTCTTGCTTTATTAGTGTGCAGCATTTGCTGAAACTCTGGCAAACAATTTTACTAACAAATTTGCATGATTTTCACGGCAATTTCTAAACCCCACTAAAACTAAACTTGAGGGCAGTAGATGGTATCATATTTACCACTTTTCCATTATGACAATTAAATTATATATTGCTTTTATTCCGGTTCCACTTGTAATAATAATAATAATAATAATAATAAAATAATGATATGTTTGCCTTTAAAATACAACAGAACGTGGAGTTGTGGAAAAACGTTTTTGTCGAGTGTAGCATTACGGACCGAAGTGAAGAGTATGCCGAAACATTTCTACTGCCACTGTTAGCACGTAAAAGTCCTGTGTGAATTTTCTGTGCACAGAAAGGTGTGTTTGAAGGGCGCTTTTGCTCATCAAGAGCGGGGGAATTTCCATGCAATGGTGCCCTGCTGGTCGAGGTCTGAAGCCCACTTTGCCAGCTGCCAAAATCCATGTCCCCGCTAATCCCCGGTGCATATAAACGCGCACGTGGCTAATTCTTTACAAGCATGAAACGCTTGTGTATAAATGCTGCAATACCCGTG
The DNA here is from genome assembly GCA_029204205.1 of Desmophyllum pertusum. Lineage (NCBI taxonomy): Eukaryota > Metazoa > Cnidaria > Anthozoa > Scleractinia > Caryophylliidae > Desmophyllum > Desmophyllum pertusum. The sequence continues at coordinate 355,550 of MU825450.1, read as the reverse complement.
GTCGGTACTGTAGTTGGTAATGCACTCTGTGCACTCTGCACTAATTGCTAGGGTTTATACAAACGGGCATTACTTGTAAACTTGTCTAACTCCCTGAAGAAGTCTGCAACAGACAGACGAAACGCAAAAAAGTGACGAGACCACGAGTATGTCAATTCGATGTCAGGATAGACTGCAAACATTTTATACAGATATCTAAACAACGGAAATTACCTTTTTCTCTTCGTCGCTTCTTTCCAAGGCTTTCTCTGCTATCTGTGCTTTGATAACGTCGCTTGAAACTGCTTGAACTTGAACCGACCACAAGACAAAGATTCCACGGACGATTCCACGAAGGATGCTTTAGCCGGCGGGGCCTAGGCACGAGAAACGAAGGGCTCTGGAGTCATAGGAAATTTGAATTTTTTGATTGGCTATTTCAAAACAAACACGTTGAACGGAAAGGAAAATAAGGACGGCGTAGTACGCTTCACTTGCCAATGGCTTACCTTATTATATTTTAAAACTAGTAATACGTGACTCGCATGAGACTGAATCTCAATCAAGTTTTAGCTTACTTGAAATTTCTAAGATGGCGGGAGTGTGGCTAAGGTCTACTGATTCTACTCTTTCATTACAAGTACAGGTGCTGTTCTCGGATATTTGAGCGCCAAATATAATAGATGTAACATCGTAAAACATGTTAGCTGTCTCCATGAGGAAACTAGATATAAAAGCAACACAATAAACACACACGAGCATCACGCACGCACGATACAGCAACCGGAAGTGACACTGTTGGATCGTTCCATCACGGACACATTATTTGTCCCGGTCCAGAGACTACTATAGCTTCTACGAAGCTACAATAATTTGTTTAGAGAGATGTAGTATGCCTGATGCTAAGGCTATATTTCTTGCATAAATTTGACCGAGCCTGAGCTCGATGACTGTGTCCTCCTTTGTTTGTTGTGTGACCTTCTTGCACCACAAGGTACAAATATAAATATCTCACGTATAAGTCGACTGTTTTGTGTTTTGTATAGGTAGTTTCTTCTAGCTTTCTGAGCATTCTATGTTTTAGTTTGAGCGTGGAGTTATGTTGATTGGGACGCACATGTTCTTCTCGCAAGCCCCTCTTAAAATGGACGGTTGATGCTATTGCATTTAAGTGCGCCGGAATATGTTTGCTCTCCACTATTAATTATTTGATGAGTGCGTCAAAGGTGACATATTTATCGAGCGTTTCCATTGGTTAATTATGTCACGAGATCTTGAAGTCGTTACAGGAAGTTTCAAGACATATATATCGAGCGAATCCATTGGTTAATTGTGTCGCTACAAGTCGGTACAGGAAGTGCTGGGGGAACCAATGAGGAGGCCGGTTTGGACGAGTGCTGGATTTCTGCATCGCAGTGAGTTGAGGAAGTGACCACCTAGCCAGAGTCCATGAGTTCCAAATTGCACGGCGATCGAATGATCGCTCTCTCCTTTTTGCATGTAGAGCCTTGATTTTTGAAGCTATCAGTTTACCAAGCACGGCTTCGTTAGGGCTGACGTTTACAACAGGCCCCTCGCTAGCCAGTGTTTGAGCTCTTCTTGTAGACAGCGCCATCGCACGTCGAGGAGCTGGCTCGTCAAAGGAATCTTCCACAGCCTTATGCATGCTTGCGGGGAGTAAATCAGAGCTGTTCAGGTCCTTCCACTTAGGAACCATTTGTTGTAAATTTTCCCAAGTGCGTTCATTCGCGGGCAGCAGCTCGAGCAACGGGCGCAATTCGTCCTGCATATTTTTATAAATGGTTTTCCAGTGCGACGTGCCGCGCGCGAAGACGTTCGATTGTTTTCGGGTCTGGCTTTTGGTTTTTGTAGGTAGACAATTCAAACGCTGGAAAGGCTAAATTACCGAGCACTTGCTCGCTGGCTGTCTTCAGGCCATCTCCGTTGTCAATCCATGGAAGTGTCTGCAACACTGGAGCATAGACATTTTGGTAAAAATCGCCGACGGTTTTCGATGTGGCCAGTAACTGATTATACTGTTGTTCCAGTCGTCTCTTATGGTAGAAAATGGTATGATGCCGAGGGATGATGAGAAGGAGAAGAGCTCTTATCTGGCTCCTTCCCATTGTCCCCCGCAAATAAATCAACTGCCATCAACTAAACATTAAAAATCATCTCCTGATCGTGCATTGCATTTGTTTAATTTTCTTCATTGATTTTATACAAACATGTATTGAGAAAGATATCTAAAATGAACTGAAAACTATACCGTATAGTGCCGATATCTGAGGTAGGGGCTCTTCGTCTCTGTGTTCCGTGTGGCATGAAATTTTTGCGATGTTTGTGGCTTGTTTCCCCGGGGGGGGGGGGGTACTTGACCCATGTTTGGGTATAGGGGTGCCGCTGAGGGTTTGAAACCCTGACCCTGTTTAGGGCAAAAAAACCTGAAATACCCACCCTGTGTAGGGCAACACCCTCTATTTTAGGACCCTGTTTAGGGCAAACGACAAAATACACACTCTGTTTAGGACAGGTTTATTTTAGACACCCTGTTTAGGGCTGACTCGCATGAAATTATATACCCTGTTCAGGGCAGAGAGGCCAAAAACCATACCCTGTCCAGCGGCACGTCCCCGTATAGGCCATATAAGGGAGTACCCTCCCCCCCCCCCCCCCCCCCCCCCTCCCGGGCTTGTTTCACGATCCGCAAAAATAAACGTTCCCGTGGAAAATAATTTCCGGCATTAGTCTCTCCGTTCATGAAATTATCAGTATCACACTTAAGAGAAAAATTACTTTGGTATCTAAAACGATCTGCCATCGTGCAGATGTAAAAACATTTTCTAACTGACAAGCGCAAAAATCAGTTTCGCCAAATCCTAAAACCGATTAGTTGCGCCAATCCGCAAAGTTTAATTCCCGCAAGAATGCCATGCCACACGATAGGTTGATTTGTAAACATGTTTACTATCCACAATTACAACAATATAATACGAGTCTAAAAAAAGAAACTACATTTTACACATTCGAGTGTCTTTCGAGATATAGTTGATTGGTATAATATCAAAAAAAAAAAAAAAGTAAAAAAAAAAAAAATTAGACGCAATATTGAAACAAAAAATATGATATGTTTTTTCTAGTATGGGAACTTTTCAAATTTATAAAGGTTCATTTTACAATCATGGCATGTTGTATGCTGTCGATCAGTAGTTTATTCTAATTGGCTCAATGTTCGCATCATCCTGCGCAAAGTGCTGATGAAGAATTCACTGAACACACATCTCTGGCCTATCTCTGGATTCTCATTTGCAAAGAACACAACAATATCCTTGTCTGTCTTGCTTTGGCAAAATTGGTTTCGGATTGCATCTGCCAAGGTCTTGGCAAGTGGATAGGCATCATCTGGAAATGGTTTTCCAGCATCGCTTTCCTTCTTTACCATCGCTTTCACCTCATCAAGTGACTTCTTCATGAAATATCCCCGAATGGCATGATAGAAGCTTTTTTCATAGCTGTCGCAATTCTCAGAGATTTTCCTCCACGTACCAGCCATTTGTGCCAGGTCACCATAATTCTCTGTTGGAAGACCTGCAGCTGTAGCGATCTGGTCCAGCACGGTCTTCATGGCAGTCAGGAATGCCGTCACTTGCGTTTGCTTTGCCTCGACATCAGATATTGCTTTATTCAACTTGTCCAGCGTCCAGACTCCCAATCCAATTGTAGCAGCAAGGCCTGCGACTCCAAACACCACACTGGCGACATCGAGCCCTTCTGCGACTTTATCCAGCGTTGGGGTTTCCGAGAATGACGTCACTTCCGTGGGTCTTGCTGGAATCGCCTCTCCGTCCAGCGGGACATTTTCAAAGGATCTGCCTGTGGTGCAATTGGTTCGTTCCCTTCAGCACGGCGTTCTCGAATCGACTGCACCATCTGCACTACGTTCTGTTCTTCGCTGGAGCCGCTGACCCCTGCGCGTCCAGCTCCTCTGAAGGCATCTGTTCGCTGGGGGTTTCGGCTCTTGCGTTACGGACCCAAAACAACACGCGAAAATTCCTTTACGTTCCCCCTTGCTTGTTTTCGCGCGTGGTGGCGCCGGTGTAATATCTGAACGCTGGCGACTGGGGACGATGGAGCCGCTCCTAAGACTTGGCCCAGAATTTTCATGGCTTTGTTAGTTGTGGAATCTGTTTCGCCAACAGCGATTTCAGACTTTACCTTCTCCAGCATGTCGCTCGGTAGCTTGTCGAGGGCCTTCTTCGCACGGGCGAGATTTTCAGAAACCATAAAGTAGACGTGATCGTAAAGATTACCAGCTGCATGAACATCGTCTTTAAGCTTCTGTGATTTCGTGTTCAGCTCGTCCATTTTCTGTTTTCAGCAACATCAAATCCAATGCCAGCCCCTATACTCCCCAATCCAACCAAGACGGAGGTAATACCGATCGCTGCCATCTCTGCTGCTGTACGTTACGTGTGATGAACAACCAAACAAGACGGTGCATGCAAAACAACAGATAATATCTATAAGCCCTGCATTTTGTCAATTCGTTCGCGTCATCAATCTTTCACACGTGATTTAGATTAGATAACTACACGTAATCTAAATTGTTTGTAGCAAAGGTCACAGATTGTCACGCTGTTTCATTTTTGACATTTTCACAAATCTACGACGGGTCTACGACGTTACACAATACTGTCTTAAAATCTGCTGACGTCCTCTAGTCCTGTCTAGTATATATGAGAGCGGACACGAAACATGGCTGTGTTTTCACGAGGCAGTTATTTCTCGCTTAACATTCCTTGAAGTGATTTGTTTACCGACCTCGTTAAGCAGCTTAATTAATTTACGCGTTTCCACAACAGAGCTCTATTCGTTTTTCAGGAAATTTGATCCTTGTTATTCGTGCAATAACATGAAAGATAGCGGGAAACGACGACGCTTGCAAATATGTTATTCTTATGTTTATTGCTGTGCTCTCGCGCTTGTTCCATGATCGAAGGAGGAGAAGGTTTCAGCAAAGGCTTAGGTTGCTTGCTATTCGAAGTCAGAGAAGAAGAATCGAAGCTGTTGCTTTCAGAGGATGTTAGAAGATTTAAACGTCGGTCGAAGAAGGAGATCTGTTTGGGTTTTAGAGCGGCCGCAATTTTGGTTCGAACAGATGGTTCTAAATCAATATGAAGACAACCTCTGGCGTGAACATTTTCGGGTTTCTAGACAAACCTTTCGATACATTTGTGATCTTGTTGGGCATCGTCTTGTACGCCAGGACACAAACATGCGTCGAGCAATTCCTGTTCAGAAACGAGTTGGTGTTGCTTTGTGGCGCCTTGCAACAGGCAATTCTTATCGAGCAACTGGACTTATATTCGGTGTCGGGAGATGCACGGCATTAAAACTAAAAGATGAATTCTGTTCAGCCCTGTTAAGAGCCGGTAAAGATTTTATTAAGTTTCCAAATGGAGAGGCTGAAACAAGACAAGCAATTGAAGCATTTCAAGAGGTCAGTTCCTTTCCCCAAGTGGTCGGCGCAATTGACGGATCGCACATCCCAATCATTGCACCAAATGAAGATGCTAACGATTACTAAAATAGGAAGCAGTTCCACAGCGTAGTTTTACAAGGTGTAGCTGATGCTCAAGGACGCTTCATACATGTTAGTACAGGATATGCTGGAAGTATTCATGATGCGAGGGTTCTACGCATGAGTTCCTTGATTAACGAAGTTGAAAATGGCACGATATTAGTCTCCCCCGTTCTCCGCACTGGGCATGGCGACGGAATAAAACCACTATTAGTAGCTGACCCTGCTTATAAGCTCACTAACTAGTGTATGAAGCCCTATCCCCAAACAGCAGCAATAACCGCCAGTCAGAGAGAGTTCAACAAAGCACTTAGTAGGGCTAGGGTGGTGATAGTGCAGGCATTTGGAATGCTGAAGGGAAGATGGCGCTGTTTGTTAGACAAACTCGATGAATCTATCGACAAAATACCCCGTACAATTATAGCTTGTTGTATTTTGCACAACATCTGTTTGAACATTCATGATGAAACTGATGTGGATCCCCACAATGATGGACCATACCCCCTTCTCCCACTACCTGGCCATGACGCAAACCGTGAAGGCACAAGACTGCGAAATAGAATAAGAGAAGCTTATTTTTAGTTTCAACTTTTAATGTGAACAGTAACAGTACGTGCTATGACAAACAAATTGTTCTTTTTCAGTAACTTGTGCTTATTTAATGAACAACCAACAATGAGCAGCTGTAACAATCATTTTAGTAAATCAAACGTAGTCTGATAGCCTGCGTGGCAGGTGTAGAAAGGGGAGGGAAGAGGGGAGTTCGAGCGCGAAGAGCGAGGAAAGAGCGCAACGATCCGATCGCGCTTCGCGCTCGAACTCCCCTCTTCCCTCCCCTTTCTACACCTGCCACGCAGGCTAGTAGTCTGACCCAAAGTTTTGTTGGCGCGGACGAAAAGCAAATTCAATGTTTTAATTGGTAACAACAATTTTTCAACCAAAATTAAGTAGCGTGTTTTCATGATAAGTTCTAAAATGATTGGTAAAATTTGTTATTGTGATTATTATATGTAAACGAAACATTATTAAAAAAAAAACGTTCGGGGACTTCAGTTGATGAAGTCCTTGTCCATACAATGTAATAGTTCTGCGGGCACTTATTCTCCCTTAAAGATCTTTGCCACTTCTTTGACCATCGAAAACATCATTTGCTGGCTTTTTAATTCTCTCTCCCCCTCCTTTTCAGCCAGCCGTTCAAAAAGTCGTGATCACGTTTTTGGCTTTCGTCCAGGAAGGCAAATACTCGGTGCTGCCGGAGCTTTGGCCGCTGGATTCTTTCTTTTTCGGCCTTTTAACGGGGGCTGGTTTGACGTACCAGGTGCTTTCTTACCGGCCTTGCTTCCAGGTTTACGCTTAAAAAAAGCGACTCAGAAAATGTGAGATCGTCATCCCAGCTTCACTTGATTCGGTAGATTTTGGCCTTTGTTGTTTGGAAGATTTCGGCGTACTATCCAAAGCTTTCTTATCCTTGTTGGCAGCTGGTTTACGCCTAAAAAGCGCCTCTGAAAGTGATTCATCCTCGTCATCCCCGTCACTGGACTCTGATAGCTCTTCTACTGGCACTGGAGCTGGAGAGGTAGATTTACTACTGGAACATGAGGGGAGAATATCGGTGGGCAGCCTGTCGTCTTCAAACCCGCATTCAACAACGGTTTTCGGTGTAATTTTGGCACGGCAACCCAGTATTTCATTTAAATCTTCATAATAGCTGAAAGTTTGTCGATCGTTCCCACTTTTGTTATTGTGATCTTTCACACGTTTATATTCGTCTTCTAGATTCTTCATTTTAGCCTTGCACTGGGGGGCTGTGCGAATGGACGTGAGCTCCTGTTCCCTCAACAGCCTATTCAGTTCTTTCGCAATGGACTCCCAAACAGAGGAGTTATTTCTTTTGCTAATAGGATGGTGCTCCTTCCAAATAGCTATGAGAAATCGGATCTCTGCATCCGACCAGTTACGAGAACGGCCTTTGGTACTCGCGTTGTTTTCTTTGCTGGAACTTTCTTCAATTGCACCACTTGAACTCTGGTACTGGGTCATGGCTTCGATTGTTGGCGAATTCGCTGGCGATGCACCACTTGAACTCTGGTACTGGGTCATGGCTTCGATTGTCGGCGAATTCGCTGGCGATGCACCACTTGAACTCTGGTACTGGGTCATGGCTTCGATTGTTGGCGAATATGGTCGGGAAAATTCGTTTTGTGGAAGCCTCAGTTGATTTTGCCATGCTGGAAAATATACTGTCCACGTGCGGCATCGGCAAAATTATCGCCGTAACCACTCACTTGAGGAATAACGAAGGGAGACCTAAAGCAAATTATTTGTTAAGTTAGCTGAATGCTTTGCATTTCTAATGTTGAAAGGAAGGAAACTCACCTTGTATGGCTTGCTCGTGGGTCATTTGAAGAAGGAACGCGTCTGGGATCAACGAATAATTATTCATCTTGCTTCTGTTGCCACAGAAGTTTCGCGGGAGGCATAAAAATAGAACGCATGTGACAGCCTTATCAGATAAATGACCACAAGTTCCTTCTCATTGGCTGAAATTAATTGCCGACTCGCTTAAGCTACCTGGTTTTGGTAAAATTTAATGAGAATTCTATTGAAGTACGCCGACTCGTTTAACTTTAGCTGACTTTAAGCGAGTCGGAAAAGTAACTGTTTTCACGAGATTTCCGGTTGTCACTCGCTTAGCGACCTGAAAAAGCGCTCGTGAAAATATTTCGGTATTCCCACATCACCATCAGTACAGGTCCGAACACGCAATTAAAATGCACGTGTTCTATCAAATTGCACGTGTTGTGTGGTGCGGCTCCCCGCCGGGAAGAGGAGAGACCCTTGGAACGAGGTTGGTTTACTCATTGGATGCAAGCACTTTCTTTTACGTGTAGTCGGCTACTTTTTGCGCAGTCAGTCATTTTCATGTTTTATATATACCACCCGATTTTGTGGTGTGATCTGGGGTTCCACTGCTATTCGCTTCTACTACAGTCTGTATTGACTGTATTATAGCTATATTGCTCTGATTTTGTCGCGACTGGATGTCACGCGTCGTCGCACGCGTGATCAGTGAACTTGAAAAATACTTTGTACATTCCTATTTAGCGGCCGCTAACCATCCAATCAATTTTCAATTTTTCAATTTATTTGTTTGCCCCATTGCTTCTTACAATTCTCATTATTACATTGTATTGACATTATTGGCAGGAGATCCCAGCAAGTTTTCTCAAACTTTTCCTAGGGGATCCCCGTTTACAGATTATATTGTAATTATCTAAAAATTAATAACATGGCAATAATATTCATTTAGTATGCTAATTAATGAGATTGAAATTAAGACGGTCAAGCAGTTTTCTAGTTACGTATTGAGTAAAATCAGTTTCATTTTTCTTTTGAATATAAAATATGATTTTGAGTTTTTTGCCTCGTCAGGTAGATCATTCCATATTTTGGTACCTATGGCTTTTAGTGAGAATTTTCCATAATTTGTTCTATGATATTTCACGTGTAGTTTCATTGCTGATCTCGTGTTATAATGGTGTATATCATTATTTTGCGAAAAAGTAATTGTTAAATTTGTTTGGCAATGTGCTTGTTCTTTGCGAGTACATAAAAAGACTAATCAAAAAAGTGTTTAGTTCAAATATGTCTAATATTTTTAGTTGCCTGAATAAAGGTTTTGTAGATTCTCGAAATTTTGAGAATGTCATTAGGCGAATTATTTTCTTCTGTATCTTTTGCAGGCTTTTCAATCTTGATGAATAATTACTTCCCCATACAGTATTACAATATGTTAAATATGGGTAAATCATTGTAAAGTATATACTTTTTTAAGTTACTTACGTGTAAGTAGTGTCGTAATTTGGCTATGATGCCTGATAGCTTTGATATCTTATTAGTTATATAATTGATATGATTTTTCCATGTCATTTGTTCATCAATTCTAATGCCAAGAAATTTTGTCCATTTAACCTGCTCTATTTGTTTATTGTTGATTGTGACTGTTACTGGAGTGTTTATTTTTTTCCTACTAGTTTTAAATATCATGAAATTTGTTTTTACTAACATTTAGAGTTAGTTTGTTGGATTTTAACCATTGTGATACTTTGCTAATCTCTTGATTGATAATTAGTAGCATTTGATTAAGATTTTTGTGTTGGAAGAAATAAATTTGTGTCAACTGCAAATAAAATATATTGAAGTAAATTTGAGCTTTTATAAATATCATTTACGTATATAAGAAATAAAAGTGGTCCTAATACCGATCCCTGAGGTACTCCACATTTTATCGTGTCACTATTCGAGAAGGTTGTGTTATATTTCACTATTTGTTGTCTATCTGATAGATAATTTTTGAACCACTCTAATGCTAAGCCTCTTACTCCATAATGTGCTAGTTTTGTAATTAGAATTTCATGATCAACCGTATCAAAAGCTTTAGATAAGTCTAGAAATATACCGATCGTGTATTCATTCTGTTCTATCGCTGATGTAATTCTATCTACAAGTTCTATTATGGCTTGTTGGGTTGAGTGTTTTGCTCGAAAATCCATATTGGTGTTCATACAAGATATTATGTTTATTTAAGTACGCTATTAATCTATTGTACATTAATCGTTCTAAGATTTTAGAAAAACAAGATAGGACTGCAATTGGTCTATAGTTTTGAAATATGTCCTTGTCATTCGATTTGTAGACCGGAGATACAACTGAAATTTTCATTTGATTGGGTATAATACCTGTGATTATTGATTGATTAAAATATGTGTAAGTGGACTGGAAATTAAGGTACTAATATCACAAATTACTCTGGGACTAATATCATCATATCCACTACTTTTATTAGGGTTTAGTTTTTTAAGTTCCTTTTCTACTTCTAATCTTGTAATTGGTTCCAAAAATATCGAATCTGTGTAACTATTACCTAAATATTCTGTACATTTCTTTGACATTTTCTCAATTTTCCCAGATAATGTTGGGCCTACATTGATGAAATAGTTATTAAAACTGTTGGCAATGTCATTAGGGTTGGTAATAGTGTCTCCATTATCTTTAAAATTGTAATGGTAAATTTTCCGTTTGTTTTGTTTTTCCTATTAGTTTGTTTATGATGTTCCATGTTTGTTTCATGCTACTTTTTGCATTACTTAGTTGATGCTGGATATATCTTTTTTTGGCTACACGTTTTAAATTGTTAAATTTATTTCTATACTTTTTATATTTGTTTTTATTGATAACTGTAGGTTTTTTAAGTATTTTTTATATAGTTTATTTTTGTTTTTTGTTGAAACTAATAGACCTTTTGTAATCCAAGGTTTATTCTCTGATTTTCTTCTGTTGATTTTTATTTTTTGATTGGTAAATTTTCATTATAGAGGTTTTTGAATTTTTCCATGAATTTATTATAAGCATCTTGAGGGTTTTCCAGTTGTGTAATATCCTCCCAATTAATCTTTCCAATTTCTTCCTTCAGTTTGTTCATATTGTTTTTATTGATTATTCGTATGTGTTTTTCTGTTGAAGTTATTATTTCTGTTTCTTGCTTTGTTATGTGAAATATAGGAAGATGATCTGATAGATCTGAGATTAAAATACCTCTTTTACTAAATCTACTTACATTGTTGACAAATATGTTATCTATAAGAGTAGCTGTTTTGTCTGTAATTCTTGTTGGTTTAGTTATCATTGGAAAGAATGATGATGCATACATGTGCGTTACAAAATCATTTACATAGTCACTTTCATTAATTTTTAACAAGTCAAGGTTAAAGTCGCCAATAATAAACACATCTTTGTCTTCCTTGTTCAAACATTCTAAAGTGTTGGTTAAGTGTTCCTCAAATTTATTAAATTTATTATTTGGTGGTCGATAGATTATTCCAATAATTTTGTTTTTTGTTTTCTGGAATTGTATTTCAATAAACAATAAACAGAGACTTTTTCAATAAACAGAGACTCGTAAGTTTCTTCATCAAATATAGTTATATCGTCCCTTATTTTGAATTCTAAATGTTTAGAAACGTATATTCCGACTCCTCCGCCGTTTTTTGTCTGTCTCGTTCTGTTAATAAATGAATAATTATTCATGTTATAGTAGTTTTTGGTAACATCATTTAACCATGTCTCGCTCAATCCTATGACTGAGAATTCATGGTTTAATGACTTAAGATATTCCGTAAAGTCATCAAATTTATTATTTAGACTTCTAAACAGATCTAGCGTTACCAACGGTACTCGATAAACAAAACAGCATTTTCTTTCTTTATTGGATCCTGATTTGATATAAACTTACAGCAATGGAAATGTCCAGCTTCTGGAACAAATAATCGAAAATAAAGAGATTTGTGCTGGGCACACTGTGAGAAGTAATAGCATACATGAATGCCTTTTACTAAAAAACTAACATTGTGTAAACTACGTTATGTTACTTTTTAATATTCAATGTCTGAGTCCAACCTCGATTCCAGGCTCTCTCTCCTTTTCCTCCCTTGTCGTTGAGTGTCTGAGTCGAGTCGACTCTAGCCCTATTTTATATCGTACGACTAATAAGCCAGTCTCTACTCACTCTAAAACAAAAATATATCATATGACATAAAAAATAAAAGAGATATATGCGATTATCATCTGCAGCAACTACGAGTTTTAGCATGGAAATTTTCAAAAACCACTTGGGCGGTTTGCTGATCAATACCTAAATTAATACGTCTAACACACAAGGAGGGCTTAGTACTAGCGCAAAGTGCTAATGAAGTATTCATTGAACACAAATCTCAGACCTATCTTAGGATTGTCAGTTGCAAAAAACGCAACAATCTCTGTGTCTGTCTTCTTTGGTCAAAACTCGTGTTTGATGTCATCTGCCAAGGTCTTGGCAAGTGGGTAGCCATCTTCTGGGAAGGGCTTGCCAGCATCGCTTTCCTTGTCTACCATCTTTTTTGATCTCATCATAGGTTTTCTTCATGAAGTATCCTTTAATAGCATAATACGTTGCTGTCTCATAGCTATCGAAATTCTCAGAGATCTTCTTCCACGTTGCAGCCATTGTTGTCAGGCCAGCATAATCCTTTGCTTCGAGCCCTGCAGCTGTTACGATCGGATCCAACGCCTTCTCCATGGCCGACTGGAACGCCGTCTGTTGCTTTTCTCCACATCATCTATTGCTTTATTCAACTTGTCCAGCGTCCAGACTCCCAATCCAATTGTAGCAGCAAGGCCTGCTACCCCGAACACTATCCCGGCGATGTTGAGACCATTCATGGCTTTATCGAGCTTTGGAGTTTTTGAGAACGAACTTTCAGCCTCTGACCTAACTGGAATCTTCTCGCCGTCAAGGGGAACGTTTTGAAAAGGCTCTTCAGGGGAAGGAGGAGGTTCTTCTCCTTTAGCCTTGCGTTTTCGAAGGTAGCGGACAACCTGAAGCAATCCGGCACCCAGCGGCGCAGCATCTCCAACGTCGCCTAACACTTGCGCCAAGGTTTTAATGGCGCCCTCAGCTTTGCTATCTGAGATGTCAGAAGTGATTTGTTTCTGTAACTTATCCAGCAGGTCGCGAGTCTGGGTAATTGTCGAGAGTCGAGAGTCGAGAGTAACATGTCGAGAGTCGAGAGTAGAGTAACATGTCGAGAAATGTCGAGAGTCGATAAATAGTCAATAACTCTATCAATCGATAATTAATCAATTGATAAACTAAAGTCCCAGGCGATCTCCAGGCCGCGCTTCGCTCGCCGATTTTCTTGCGGCGCTATTCACCGGCCATAACCCCTTCCCTTGCAATGTTCCATTTTCCAATGGCTTAATGTTCATTTTATGGCTGGAAGGTACAAATAACTATACACAAATAGCTTATCTTTTGTAACAGTGCTTTGCAGTTTCAAATGGCTAAAATAAGCGTAAATGCCGCAAATGGAGATTAGCGTGACTGTGTAAGTCTTGCCGTAGTGCGTGTGTTTCCGGACATTGTTACGGATAAGAGTACCCAGTCACTTTCCCTTTCGCACGCTACCCGGCTTTGCTTGGAAGAAATTTCAGTTTTAAAATAGGTTATAGCAACAACAATAGGTATGATGACAAAAAAGTACAACTATTTGGCGTTAGGAGCTTGTAATTAACACAGTGAAGCTCTGCAAAATTATGACAACGATTTGCGGAATGATTTTACTTAGCAGCTATATTAATGGCTACAGGTACGTAAATAAAAAGGCTTAGAAAAAGCCGTGGGAAATAGTAGATATCACCTACTATCGGCCTTTGATGTGCCGAGAACGAGCTACATGTGAAACTATGTTAAAGGGACACCTCTGTTTAGGGGACACTTTTCCTTGTCCTGAGGGTGTCCCCTTAATGAAGGTTTCACTGTAGATTGAATAGATGCATAACTTGATTTCCAACTGGAATCATGTTTAGGTGAAATTTGCCGGGACAAAATGGTCCTTTTATGCTCGCAAATCATCTTTGTTCTTATTTGGCCGAGCATGAATATCGCCTTGTCGTTTTCACTTACAATATTAAAGACAGTAGAACAAGAATCACCATGACCTGCTAGCCCCCCATGGCATGACACTAGCGTGAGATAGCCCCCTTTAACATGGCGTGACATCAGGGTGACCACTGAACCTTGTGGAGTTTTCAAACAATAATGAACCAGGTCAATAGTCAAGTTTTACTAAACAAAAGTTGTTTTCAATGTAGTAACCTTAAAGAAAACTCCGAGTTCTGTAGTTTGTTTTATCATAATCTCAGGAATTGGCTCCTGACTATCACAAATCAAATTAATACTTCTTGTAATAACAAGCAACACTGTGAGCTTTTAGGGAATAAAACCTGTTTTTTAAAACCATTTATGGTGTTGGAAGTAGTAACTTTGTTATGCTTCAGTTTGGTGGAGGGAGGCCTGGTGACCTAATTGTTAGTGCGTTGGACTCTGAATCAAGTGGTCGTGGTTCAAGGGCTGGCCGGGGTCGCTGTGTTGTGTTCTCTGGGCAGGACACTTACTCCCACAGTGCCTCTCTCCACCCAGGACAACAAGCAACCTGACAATGTGCTCTCAAATCACGTTACATAGCAATCCCATGATTCCAACTACATCGGGGGGGGGGGGGGGGGGGAGCGGGTAAATGTGATGGACTCAGCATCTCTCCAGTTCGAGGAGCAGTACTCCTAGTTAGCTGTCATTCCTTAAAGAAACCCAAAGTTAAGCCACGTGGCTCCTCCACACATACATTGGTGACATTGGATTGCGCACAGACTTTAGCCTTAGCAAGGGCTTGAGAAGAACAAAGGGCGGAGGCTGCGACTGATGGATGTTATGTTAAGACGAAATCCATTAGAAAATCCGCGAGTAATATCTCTTCTGGCCAGTGGACAAAAATCCTGGTACTCACGACGCCATAAGCTGGCACGCTTTTAAACTAGGACACTCATGAGCCGCTAGCATAACGGTATTCACCAAATAATATAACTCCACGAATCCGTAAAATTGCTTTCCGCATTTGAGTTTCATCCAGTGATATCAGGGTTGCAGTCCTGAGAGGTGGAAGCCATGTTTTTGTTAAACAGGCTGCCACCTCTCATGACGTCAAAACCAATCTCAAAACCCATATTTTTGTACAATTGGCTGATAACTGAATAATGAATGCGCAACACGAAATGGTAATCCGCGTAACACGGATGCAACGGCGAACCAGAGCCTCCGTTTCGCCAACCACGTGAACACAAAAGAATTAAACAGAGGATCTGGACCTGGGAACCAGAAATTATCTACAACTCCAAGCAAGACTGCATAAGAGACTGCCTCGCGCGCTCGCGTGGTCAAGAATTTGTTCTCGCCGCCCGTGGTGTCTCCTCGAGGCTGATTTTCTCCCGCTTATTCTCCCACTCTACTATCGCTGAGAAAAATGAGGAACCTGCTCATAATCTGACCCCAACCATGGGAACAACGAAAGGAGAACTAAACCCAGTGAGATATTACTGTTCCGCAATCAATTATCGGTCGGCGAATGGAGAAGCGTTGCGAGACTCAGCGGAGGAGATCGGAGGTACGTTTTTGAGAAGGACAAATACATGTACCCAATATGATGTTTAGTAAATTGGAAAAATTAACTACTGGAAAAGCCCCTGGCCGGGAGAGTAATTAAGAATATGATATTCGCTGTTTACACAAGCTTTATTGTTGAGGTTACAATTTTTGGAGAACAATTCTGCTGTTTACATTTTTTTTTTTTACAATTATTCTTAATATTGGCGTGACCACACTGAAAGCAAACAAGTCACAAAATTGGTCAATTGGAATTTTTATAAGAGTGAGAAAATAAGGCTCAATCATTTTCTAATGAAGCAAAGGACATTGTGCAACCGTACTGCTACACGTGATTGTACGGATAGTGCTTACAAAGTAAGGGTCCAGGAGAAATCGGAGAACTTCGTGAGGATTTTCTTTTGCGTAGAAGTTGATGTACTCATTTAGCTTCGTCGGTTTTTCCCTCTCGCATCATTGCAAGACGGTTTTGCTCGATTATCTGTGCCAAGGACAGTACGTCGTCCTTTAAAAAGTCGGAGGACCCCTCTTGCGTGTAGGAAAGCATATCACTTGGCGCTGAGTCTTGCCCATTGCAAAAACCTGTTATGGCGGTTATCAAAAAGCGCGTCGAATAATTTGTCGAAGTTTCAGCGAGCGAGGCCCGGGTCGTTCGAAATGTCCTGAGGGTTTCATAGCTTTCCAACATTGCAGGTTCAATTCTTCCATATGCACATCTAGTCTATCCTTTCATTTTTTCACCTCTTCTAGTTGTTGTTTCTTTCCCGTTATTACTATTCATCTTTAGCTTTTCACCTCCTTATTCCTTTCCATTTTCCTTCCAAAACCCTCCCCGCACTTCTTCTCATCGTCCCATCACTCTCCTTTCTCCCACTCCTTCTCTAACCCCTTCCTCATTTTTCCTCCCCTTCTCCCTTCCCCTTTCCCCCCCACCCTCCTTTCTTTTCTTTCCTTTCCCTCCTCCTACTTTTTTCTTCACTCTTCTCCCTTC